>JAANSM010003883.1:0-12155 GCA_036850725.1 Orchesella villosa | reverse complement strand
TTCAAACCCTTTTTGAGTGAGGGCAAGGCACTTAGGTCAAAGAAAATTCAAATATATTATATGGCATGCTAAATATTACCCTTACGACTGGAGCAGCAACTTGTTGGTAAGCGATTTGTGGAGCAGAATAAGAGACTCCAACAGCCTGTGGGATGTGTTGAACAATTGGGCTAGTGGCGGTGTAGGCGTGGCTCTCAGCAACAGAGTAGGCAAAGTTTCCTCCAAGACGGTCAGACCTGGGCAAAAGAAAATACAATTTATAATTTTCAAACAGGCTCAAACGAGTGGTCATAGGAAGGGTAAAGTAATACTAATTTACTTGATAACAGCAGAGTCCAAAGCTGGGGCACGAGCAATAACGGTGGAAGGGATAACTCCGGCGGTGAGCACGCCAGCGTTAGCGGCGGCGACGAGGGCAAGGAGAGCAATGACGGCCTAAACAATCACACAAAATTTATAGTTATTCACCACGAATCGGTACGAAACTCAACCTTGGAATGATTTCCTAGATCTCCAGAATGTATTTACTCCGAATTTTGCATACCTTCATTTTGGATAGGTGTGGTTGGTTGTTGTGATGTTCACAAAATGTTTATTGAATTTGATTGAGTGATGAAATGCGACTGATTCCAAAACGTAAGGTCACTTGGCTTATATACCCAAGCCACTTCGAGGTATGCTCATACGCACGCCCCTAAAGTCGGAAGATATACTAGATATTATATCCAGGTTCTAATAAAATGTCCGTAGTTCGTACTCTGCTGTAAACTAATTATTCTATTTAGCTGTATTCAATGCATTGATTTAGGACATTCCAAAAGGGGTTTGGTTATACAAAGAGTTTAGCTTTGGTGATGTGATGATCTTAATTATGCTGCAAAAAATGAGTAATATAAAGCAATGAAGTAGGTCGGGGAGAACCATGCATGGATAAAATCCTTTGTCCATTTTTGGAGTACCATGCAAGTAATAAGTGATAGTTCTGCCATTGGAATGGAATGTGAAATTCTTTGATATTTTGCAGAATACGCCCAGCCCACCGCACATTACCATGAAGAGCAAAGAATAACGAAATGTGGGTCATCAATAGCCATCTTTGCTTGACTTCTTCTGGAAAATGAAAAAAAAATACATTTCAACAGGACAGCTCCTGTGGTGGCATCAGCGCATCCCTCAACAATGGTTACGCTTGCTAATCTTGATCTTGATCTATGCATGGGTAAACAGTAACTTCAGACTTTGAGGAACAACTCTGTAGGGCATGGCATGTATTGGTTTTTTTGTGCCTGATGATGAGGTGAGACATATAATACGTCATAGCCATTGCGGAACCTCCACAGATGTATCTATGCCCTATGCGCTTCTGATGTCTGATATGAAGGAAGACGCGTTGAAGTTGAATTACACCCTAACACCCTCATTGAAAAGCTGTTCAGGATAGCTCATTCATATTATATGCAGGTAAATTGATTGGTGATGGTGATGGATCAAACTGAACCACTTTACTGATGCTATGAATTGCCAATCATTTGGTCCTCGTAATTTGCTTCGTTTGCATAATTTTTTATGAATTTACCTTTACTACCAACAGCAGAGAAGGGCTTCGTTTCTGCCACAATGTAATGTAGTGATAAAGCAAAGAATGCAGAATTTCTCATAGCATTCATGCAATAAACTCATGGTTCACAAACAAGCATAATATGGTTGAGTTTGCCACAGTTAAGTTTGCATTTCGCATGTATTACAGTACAATTACATGATGCAATAATGCAACGTGTTACTAATTTTGATTAAACTCCTTGTCTGCAGATAGTCAGTTGTAGACGGGTGTCTTATTGAGTATTGTTGGTTAGCTACATTTACATCCTCGAAAAAATTTCAGTATTCCTATTGTGGTTTGTAATTTGTATACATGGATATGAATTATATGAACGAGGATGTGTCGTATACTTTACTACTCTTCATCATTTCATGGTTAGTTCAGGTAGGTTAATTTTTGTCACATATTTAATACATACATTGTATAAATAGTTTCGCCATTTTTAGCATGTGATCAATTGTTCATCATACAATTAAAAAGTAGGCGAAGTATTAAGTGGCTGAGCTGGTGGATTAGACGGGATTGACTTTGACTAACACCTGCCATTGGGTTTCGCAAATCTAACGGCGGCTGCCGTAACAAACAAGTAATTAAAATGACACCAGCATTACTCTCATGGATTCGTCTTATTGATTTAGCATGCATGCCTTGTCAGAAAGAAATGTGTTTCTTTTATTAATGACAACCTTATAAAGCTGGTCTTGGTCTACACGAGAATTATTTATGCATCAAAAAAATCATTAAAAAAGTTACTGGACTGGTATGTGAAATTATTGAAAACAAGTGAAAAGCTACTTGCCGCATACCTAGGTACCAATCAAGTAGTAGAGATTATGCATACAAGTAGTACGCATATATGTATGCATCGAAGTAAGCTCAGCAGATACCTTCATTGCAGCTTTAATTTCAATACTTTACTTCTTTACCTTGAAAAATATGTCCTGGAATTTTTCGGCCAAGATGGGTGGGGTCAACCTTAGAAAGGCTTGCATAATATTTTTTGTTTAGGCACGGGTTTGGTTTTTTATATCCAGAAGGTATGAAATTGGCCAATAATGGCGTATTCACAATTAATTTACCGTAAATGACACTTAAATACAATGCGATCGAGTATATGTATATATATATATATATATATTATAAACATTATTCCATTTCAATGCCAGTTCAACCATCATAGTAGAGATGCAGATGGATTATAGAGAAAATATTTGGGAAAGCAATATTCAATTGTTACTGAGTACCATTCTCATTTATTTTAGACCCCCAATCGAGAAAATAGTTTAATTGAAAAATGTGCATATTTCATCGTGTAATAACTCTTTATGTTATGCTGTGTCATAGTCATGATACTTTCCAATAATTCATTTAGTAATATCATAAATATGAATTTTTTAAAGTTTTCCAGTAAGCTCAGGAACTGCTTTAAATAGATCTGCTACTAAACCTAAATCAGCCACCTGAAAAATCGGAGCTTCTGGGTCCTTATTAATGGCGACAATTGTCTTGGAATCCTTCATTCCAGCTAAGTGCTGAATAGCTCCAGATATACCAACGGCAATATACAATTCCTAAAAAACATGTAACAAAAGTTAAATGTTTTTCAAGATTTTCAGCGTGTTTCATTTTTTCTATTACAGTTATACTTACAGGAGCAACAATTTTGCCAGTCTGACCAATCTGTAAATCATTAGCACAAAATCCGGCATCTACGGCGGCACGGGATGCACCCACAGCAGCACCTAATTTGTCGGCTAAGTCATAGAGGAGCTTAAAGTTGTCCCCACTCTTCAGTCCTCGTCCTCCAGAAATGATAACCTTTGCACTAGTTAACTCTGGTCGGTCGTTCTTGGCTAACTCCTGCTTGACAAATTGAGCCTTTACATCAGAAATGCTTACATCAGGTGCTTTCTCTTGCACACCACTGCCTCCATCACCTGCAGCCTCAAAAGACGTCCCACGGACGGTGATAACCTTAATAGGGTCAGATGCTTTTAATGTCATCACGGCGTTGCCTACGGAAAAATGACAATTAGAGAGCAAATATGCGTATTAGTTTTCTTCACGCATATTGAGTACTGACAATCAAACACAAAACAAAGTGTAAATGTTATACCTGCATAAATAGTGCGAACAAAGGTATCTGCCCCTTTGATTTCTGTGACATCAGAAATGGGCTGAACATCCAGTTTTGCCGCAACACGGGGCAATAGACCTTTACCAAAAGCAGAAGCTCCAGCAATAATGTGGGTGAATTTAAACTGTTTTTGTGATTCCACTATTACAGGAGTCAAAGCTTCAGGCAGAAAACCCTCAAATGCTTTATTATCAGCAAGCAGGACTTTCTTGACCCCTGCAATTTTAGCCACCTGTTCTGCAGCCTTCGATGGAAAATAAAAACGTATCATAAGGCGATTTCTTCATATTCATTAGAAAAGCAATATTCATGATATGCTATAGTACTAGTAAGGAGCAAGGACATAATTTAATAGTTCGCATATATTTGATACCTTGGCACAACCAGAACCAGCGACTAAGCATGATACTTCTCCACCAAGTTTAGTGGCGGCTGTGATTGCATTTAAAGTAATGGATCGCACCGAGGCATTATCATGTTCCGCAACAACCAAAGTACTCTGGAGGCGGCTGCAAATCTGAAACATTCGCCACAATATAAATTATGAGATAAGATATACAAGATAATCACGACAACCGGCATAATAGTTAACACACTTTGTCATCATCACAAAAGACTCATTATTTGGGCATTTATACTAGAGCTTAAGCTGATTCCAATTTAAAAAAAAGCTTTAACTACAAAAAGACAGGCCACAGGCCAGTATTGCCAAACTTTGTGTTTGCGTATGATTAATGATAGAATAAATGGCCATTCGCATTCATTAAACATCTAATGAAAATAGTAGGATAAAGCGGAAAATACTAACCGTAAGTATTGCCCTAGATTTGCATATAGTACCTACTAACTAATCTAGATGCCGAGCTGATGTTCACATCACGCTCTTGACCTTCACCCATCATACCATGGGCGCAATTACTCCAGTAATTGCATTACAATCCAAACAGAAGTTTTCTTATCCTCATCTCATCTCTATCACGAGTTCAATTCATTGACAATTGATGCAAGGCAAATGCCATTGTTTTCTCCAAACTCCAAACAGTTACTCAATCAACCAACCCATACACAGCAAAGCCATCGTCACAAGATTTCCTTGCTCAAACGCTACTAAAAGGCAGGCTCACATGACCACACACCATTTACGTCATGTCTTCATGCTCTTCGTCTAAGAGACAAAGAAACTGTCATATTATACATACCTCGTTGCCATTTCCAAGCTTGAAGCTTTCAGACCTCAGTCATGTCTCTAGTACATAGTAACAGATTGATACGAAGAGCCGGAGCCGGAGGACGAATATTGCCGAACAGATCCGTACCATTTACTTTCATGATTGCCAATGAAAGAACAAACTCTGAAGCTTTACATATATATAGTCCCAATCACACACCGTGAACAAGCTAAACCACATTAGATTTCATTACAGGCCTTCCTTCAAACTAAATGAATATTGTAGCGTTGTGTTGTGACCACATGAGCAGAAATTCTACATGCATGATCGTTATATATGTATAAACAGAAATCTAGCATATTAGAATATTAAAGTATCTATAATATCCAGCACTCGGTGTATCATTTATCATCTTCATGTTAGAGATACTGAGAGTAGTCAGTAGTTCCAAATGCATAGAAATTACATTATACACGATATAATTCTGAGTTGCTTAATATTATTATTAATGTGAAGGTTTCACGTGCGAGAAAGCTGAAACCTACTTGTCTACAATACAAGCATCGAGTATGTGGAAGAGTAAGTAGGAAAAGGCATAGTATATGTACGTATGAGTATCCAGTGTGTACTTTCTCTATCTTTCTCAACCAAATTTCTCTCGTGGTGTACTTATGCAGGATAGTTGTTCAGTCTGTGTGGCAAACAAGAATGTGCTGAATAGAATCACCTTTCAGAAGACCTTTAACATGAATCCTCCACTCAATAAAGTAACGTAGCTCAGTAATTAGTATTGAAAAATCGATACGTGGAGATACGCCAGATAGGTTTGTCAGTCAGAAGGTTCTTCTATTTTATCATTCTAAGCTCTAACACGGGTGAGGAAACACATCATTTAATCAAATTGCCTTTACTTCAGATAGTAGCCTTCAAATTGCTTGTGCATTTTTATGATTACAATTGTAATACTAGGGGCGTAGGTATACTAAATGATTTTATTTTTTCCTTTATAGGTTGAATTAAAAAACTGGAGAAATTGTCAAGAGTATTGCACCCTATCAGGATGTTCACCGTCACCTTTGTCAGACAGTAAGTTTCAATTATAGAATCATTGTGAGCGTTACAATAGAAGTGTAGTACATCGGTCTAAAGATATTTTAACCTATTTCAGTGGAGAAACTAAATTAAATGCGGCAAAAATCATCCAGTCCCGTACTCCTGGAGAGCTTTCAGACCGAGGGATACACATGGTACAGTACATTTTTAATTATCATAGTACTCGTACATGTCAGATTTGATAATACCTTTGTTGTATTGTGACTTGTGACATTTTTGCAAGTCAATTTTTAATTGTATGTATATATTTGCAAACAGGCTGAAAGCTTGGGAAAGCATGTATCTAACGAGAAGTTCACGCGAATATACAGCAGTGATCTAACTAGATGTCATGATACAACTTTGCTTATCTTGAAGCAGTCCCTTCAGACACAACCTGAATTGAATTTGGATGCAACGTTGCGTGAAAGGGCAAGTATTTTTTTTGCTGAACATTGACTTTATGCAATACAACAAGCAAGTGAGCAACACAAAGGGTAATTGTGATGAGTTATTAATTTTTTAATGTACTTCCAGGATTACGGTGATCTTGAATTTGAGTCAACATCAAGAGTCCTTGATATTCAAAAGGAGACTGGGAAACCTATCCATGCTATTCCTATACCGGGTGGAGAAACATACGAAGCTACAATGAAGAGAACAGCTAAATTCTTCAGTGTAAGATTTACAAATGCATTTTTAAATTATGTCCTATTCTAACATAAAATATTGCGACTAGGGANTAAGATTTACAAATGCATTTTTAAATTATGTCCTATTCTAACATAAAATATTGCGACTAGGGAATAAAAGATATTCTTTTCTTCCTTTCTACATGATAGGGACTCTGCAAATTAGCAGATGCATCAAACGAACCGGAGAACGTTCTGGTTGTAACGCATGGTTGTTGGCTAATGTGTTTTCTGGATTTCTTGGCTACCAACAAAGGTGCATTTGAGTTGGAAAATTGTGACGAAAACAGGAGAACTTTAGCTCCTCGAAACACAGCGACAACCCGTCTTATCATTCACAAGAAGGGAGTAGATGGCAATGAAGAGGAGAAGCGCAGGGTTGAATTCATACAGATTCATGATATTGCACACCTTGTAGCTGCCAACATTGTCGCGCTTGAAAGTTAAGCTGGGGATGATGAATTGCTACTTGTGTATTTATCCACAAAGAAAAAAATGAGGACTAACGAAAATTGGAACTAAAAGTGTGGTACCTGAGACTTAGAGAAAGGTATCATCATAAAGCCAAAAAAATTTACCAAAATTGATTTCTATATTCTGTTCATCTTGCTCTATCTTCGGAGGTATTTTAAAACAAATCGTAAAATGGCCCAAAGTTATTGTAAACTCGCTTGTAACACCCTTTAAATTAAACTATCCGGAAATGAAGAATCATTCCAATCCAATTCTTGTGTACAATCTACTTGAACTGTAAGTTAGTATTAGTAAGTAAAGTAATCGAAAATGTTAGGAAACCAAAAAATCTAAATGTAAAATTATGATACAATCGTAATAAACAATCGGAGACTCGTGTACAGTGTAAAGTTTAATTACTAAATATTGTCAAAATATTCATGACTT
Source organism: Orchesella villosa (assembly GCA_036850725.1). NCBI lineage: Eukaryota > Metazoa > Arthropoda > Collembola > Entomobryomorpha > Orchesellidae > Orchesella > Orchesella villosa. The sequence continues at coordinate 4,565 of JAANSM010003883.1, read as the reverse complement.
CATTTCATTTGCACCGATCTTATTGGTTTAAGAAAAGCTTATAACAAATAACTGTGCGCTGTGTAGATGTAATCATAATTTTTCTTTAAATTCAACAAAAAGAAAACTAAGGAGGGAGGAATAAATGCTTATATCATATACTATCTCCGTTTACTACGACAATGAAAATTTACTTTTGCAAAGAAAGATCTCAAAGAAAAAGAAAATCTACAAACTGGACGGTACTAAACGTTGCAGTCAGCAGTAACACCTTCAACCTTCTCACTACCAACTACACTCAAATCTTGAAACATCATTTAGAAATTACTAATTGTAAGATTACTTTTATAACTGCTTATTTCCTTACCACTTGAAGATTCCTCTGCTGCGACCTAATAGATAGCCTTGAACAAAGCATTGTTCCACCCGCACCCTCTATGAAAGTTAAAGGTTTAATAGACGATTTATGGTGTAGACTGTTAACGTTCCGTTATCGTGTTTGGCTGTTCAGTATTCCCACTGGTTCTTCAGCAAACTTAAAGATACAGTTGTAAAATGTGTCTGCAATACAAAATGTCATATTTTTTAAAGCCATAATAAGTACAAAGTTGAAAATAAAAACGAAGTTGGCTGCAAAACCTGAAAACTATTATTTTAACCGAATTTCGTTTGACAGGATTTCACTTTACTTCCCTAATCCCTTAAGGGTTTATTGATGATTTACGCAATAGCATAACACGTTAAGTTTCCTATTATCAATTATAATTATTTGTCATTTAAAAAACTACCAGTTGCCGGTGCCAGTTAAGTTTACCTCAGTTGTCAGTCAGTATACCTGATGGCGATAGTAAATTATGTTGTGGCATGTTTAAAGACAAAACCTACAATGACAGTGACTTGCGAACGAAGTTCTGGGCATAATATTTGTAATTACAAATTATAATTTAGAAAAGGTGAGGCTCTACAACTGACAACTCTACACTACTCGTAAAATTAAACTTTCAATTTGTTCTAACTTTCAACTTTAGTTGCTCGATCATGAATGATGAATCTTCTCGGGAAAAAACCCATTATTTATCAAACGTTCAAATAAAATATTTATATTAAATACATGCAATACAAACCAACTTGAATATCTACATATTAGAATCTCTATTTGCTAATCAATCATAATCATTTAAATGAAAATTCTACCTAGTCCACCTCACGGAAAATTAACAAGTGTAAAATTACTTCGTATTTCCAAAAACTTCACCTTTCAAGATGCCGCACTTGCTGGAAGCCCTAAAAGTGAATGAAACGTGCACTAAAAACTAAAGATTTTGAGGAAAAAAGCGTCTTCGGGGTTGAAGACAGAAGTAAAGATAAAAGACATTTATAGACAGTTCTTTTCAATCTTTCCTTACGTGATTCTGTATGTGCTTATGAACAGATCCTGCCTGACTCCATCTAAATGTATGGTTGAAGTTGATGGTACAAAGTTCACTTTTGTCAACATCAACATTCATTTTACATTTACCTACACATCATCTACAATTGTACACAATATACACAGCTGACTTGCAAATACAATCATAGAGAAATGACAGAAACCTATACAGAGGGAGATGTTTCTCAGTTCAGAATATTTTAGATCAATCACAATAATAATCTCGTATGTTCGCCATGTACTTAAATGTACGTACTCCTCGTGGTGTTCTTTATAGTGTGGGTGTGGGTATAGCCGGGTTCTCTTTGTATGTATTTGTACACAATCTAATGTATTTTACATAATCCTAAAATCATATAGTTGATCGTGGTGGTGGTCTTTTTCTTGGTGTACTTGTAGTGAACATTCACATTTTGGATAGATGTACTCTCTCTTTGAGTGTCTAGTGTTAAATCAACTTAAACATTCCATTCTGGTGAGTGTATCAAATTAACGAGTGTGGTAGAGTTTGGTCATCTTGTATTTGTTGTTTGTTACTTGTGGTTTATAATCATTTGTCATTTAGTTTCAGGCGTCATTGACTAATGGAAAAACTCTTGTTATTTGGTTGGTTTATTTAGAACAGAACTGAAGATTACCTCTTGACTTTCAACTTTACGTCTTCATTCTTACTTTTACCGGCTGCTATTGTGTTGGAAAGTATTCGTCATTCATTATTAAAGGTTGTAAGCTAATTATGAGCCTTTTAGTAATTATTATTTACAACTGCATCTTGCTTAAAATGACAATGTCAATGCTGAATGCACGATCAACGATATCAAATCAGTAATGGTGATTTTTTCTTTTGATTTCAGTTAGTAACGAACGGAAGGTTTCAAAGTATTTGACAAGACATTTTATTCTTCACTGTCAACTGTGTGATTAGTAAGGTTGAAGGTAATTGATTGAAACTTGAATGTATTTAAATCGTCATTTATCAGTGGCAGTACCTGATGAGTGAGTTCGTTGACTGAATAATTGATATTTTATTAACTCTGCAGAAAAATGGCTGATTCTGCCACGGAACCCACTACTGTTGTTGTAGATCCAGTGAAGCTGAAAGCACTGAAAATTAAAACCGGTGTCGTGAAGCGTTACACGAAGGAAAAGCAGAGTTATGAAAAAGAGGCATCCATGCAGAGGACTAAAATTGAAAAGTTTAAGCAGGAAGGAAAGGATGACTATTTTATTCGGCAGCAGGAAGGATGCCTAAAAGAGAGTGAAATGATGGTACCTGAAGTTCAGCGTCAACTATTGGTAAGATTCCAATGTTCCAAAGTTATAGTCATTTGGGAGTTCATTTATTAGCAGGATCTTTTTTCAATTAAATGTTATCGCTATAAAATTACAGAAAAGCTACGATGAACTGAAAGCAATTGTTGATGAGCAGAAGGGAGAATTAGGAGGAACTGGCGAATATAAAACAGCCGTTCAGACTCTTGATGATGCCAAACCTCATCTTCCTGATGAATCAACTTGAATGTGAAATATTTACACTGTTGATACCTTTGAATTTTACTTTTAATATTTTGTAATCAGTGCTAGCTCATTTTTGCCTTGTTGAAAACTGTACTAATCATTTTACCATGCTTGAATACAATTTAAAGTATTATCAGCAGCTGACACAATGTATTAATCTCAAAATAATTATGAATCAAGTTTTAAATGATTATATATTTAAGTTAACCGTATTGCTATTCCGGTTTTATAACTAATAAGTCACAATGTGCGGATAATGGAGAATATTACCATTAAAAATAAAATCATTCCATTACCGTAAGCTTGTTTAAACAGCTGCAAGTTATAAGTTTCATAATATTTGTTGATTTTTCTGTGCATTAAAATAGGAAATGCTGCATAATATACTGTACTAGACACATCTATTTCTTTCAAGAAATAGTGCATATTGTGCAAACATTATAAAATTGTAACTTCAACTATGCTAGAGCTATAATATAATTTGGATTTTTAGGAACAAGTAGAGCGAGGTACACTAAGAAATTATCAAACTCAAGAAAGAGATATTTCCTCCTCTTTGTGAGGTAAATATTTCAATGAATTTGCGATCCAAAGCTGTGATTCTTTTTACTACGCGCTAAGAGTAAGCTGGTTTTTTTACTTAAAACGTTTGATACTCTTTTCGTAATTGATTTTTATTATAGTCCAATATGTTAGTTGTTTTAGGAGTGTTAGGATAATTATTGTTTCACTTTGCATTACTACTTCTTTCCCATCGCTGACAGAACGATCTTAACTTGCTTTTCATCAGGTCGTGCTAATGACTTCGGATTAGTTATACTTTCTGGATCGCGCACAAGGGACAGCAATTTTGTCATTTTCCCAATCTCAAAGTTAACCTTGGGATCACCTTCCATGGGTGCTCCACGGCTGTCTTTAGGAAGAATTCGGAGATTCGGCGATAGTTTCAACGTCGTCAGTTGCCCTCTGAAATAATATGAAAGGTGTATTATTTCCTGCATGAGGTAATAATAACCGTTCCATATACAACTTAAATAAACTTTCCCCATGAAATTACATATTACACTACCGTCGGTATGCGAATGACAAACAAGGGCAGACAGTCTAATAGAGCAATTTGATATAACGAAGAATGACAAGCAATACAGAGCAGATCTGCTTCTTGTTAAGTGGACTACTGCACTGAACAAAAGTGGAATCGCTTAAAATTTACATTTACCTTTCACCTTTTTTAAGAAAAAAACGTCCAAGAATGAAAATAATTTCTTGTATATAGCTTGTCAAGTTACATACATATATATAAAGTTATTCTGTGCATTATGATATAAAATTAATGCTGCTGAAGACTTTTCCAATACAACTTGTGCCGGATGTACTGCATACGTGCACGATTAGATGTGGGGTAACGTGAGAAAATATTTTTTACTTAAACGCAAACGTTTTATAGTGTCCGTTATTAATTTAACTTGCTTTGCTCTAATTTTGCTTATAAGTTGTATATAAGCTTATTTCGATATGAATTCAATACCTTAGGGCTACTTGCTTGTATCGGGATTGTAATGGAAGAATTTTATGTACAATATAATCCTGCATATTTATAGTATCCTCGGTATACTTATATGCAACGAATAAATGTTAT
>JAANSM010003882.1:0-12161 GCA_036850725.1 Orchesella villosa | reverse complement strand
TAAAAATATTTATTGTTTGAGTGAATTTTAGGAACATTGATTTCACGATTTCATCATCCATCAACTGGAGCACCTGAGCTTGTAAAAATAGAACTAGTGCAACTGAATCATCGCCGACAACAACAACTATACACTCATCAAGAGTTGTTCACTTGCTTCTGTAAAATGTTTGGAATGAAGCCAACTGATGAGCCTTGTAAAATTTGGGACTTTGATAGAGACCAAGTTTTCCCATTCTGTGAAATGTGCAAGTTGTTACTAAGCTCGTTGGTGACTGTCTACTCCAAACTGGAGGAGCTGGAATCGGTGATCAAAGAAAAGATGTTGGAGGGTGAGTGGAAGTACGTTGAGGAGGAACTGTATTCCAGAATTGATGATCGCTATTTAAATTTTAGGAAGAAAGCACTCAACGGTAATAACTTTATGCAATTGACTATGTTTTGAAATTATTGTAATTTATTTAAATCCATTAAATGTTAAACTGTCAACTGTTGAACATATGTCGTATGTCTTAATGGTTATCGTATGTTTTCAGGGCTAGGGGCGATAGACTCCGACGATAATTAAGCTTCAAATCATACACCATCCTCCGGCGAAGCAATAAGAAAGACCAATTTTGTCACTGGTGTTTGCACACGGCCCCCTGAAATCATTCCAGTTTCAAATATTCAACCTCGACGACTAACAAGGGGGCGGACGAATTCAGATTTCACAAGATCCATCGAGGCTGTGTCAGAATTAGACGATTCAGATCACAATCGTCTGGAAGATAATGATGATGACGATTGCCCTATGACTTTTTGCGATTCGTCCTTTTCTCCATCAAGTGATTCCGACTCCGACTCTAGTGAAATTGACGCAGTATCTCAACCAAAATATGCACGTAAGTTTTTTATTATTAAATATTTCACTAAATTCGTACAGTTCTAGATTTCTTAATTGTCATAATGCTCTCTCGCTTTGTTTGTAACAGGCATAGTAAAGAAAACTCTAAAGGGAAGTGGAAATACGCGTCCCTTTCTACCATCCCCTCGAAAAAACCTATTGCAACCATCATCATCTTCTGGAAGTACAATATTGAAGCGGGCGGAAGCCGAGTCCCTTGTTTTTATTCCCAGACACCGAATTACTCTTAAAATCACATCAGCAACGGAAGATCCAGTCGGCAAGATAACGGAAAATAAAGAAGAAGGTCCTATCGTCTTTGGTCCAGGGATACTGAAGCCCCCTCCTGTCCCGTTAGCCCCCTTTTGGTGCAGATTATGCCGGGAAAGACCTGGTTTTATGTACAAGAGGGGTTTGCTGGAGCATATAATTTCCGTTCACAAGGTTAAACAAGAAGAGTACGGGAAAATGTGCGGACAAGTGGCAACTAAATGAGGTGGGCGGAGAAGATACCACACAGCGGGTGGATGGGTGTCCGAATGCGACATTTGCGCCAAACCTTTTCCTAGCTGTCTTTCAAAAGAGTTTAGAATCCACAAGATAAGCCACATAAATGACATAGAACGAAAACTGAAACGGGGAAAAGGAAAATTCGCAGGGTTTTGTCGGCTTTGTGAGAATACACCAGAGTTTAGTTCGACCCAACTGTTGAACGAGCACTTACTCAAAGTTCATGGGATTAGCACGCGAGAAAGATATATCAAGATGGTTAGTTTCGTAGAAAGTAGGGCTGAGGATGGTAGGAAAAGGTATCACACGTTAGCTGGATGGGTTACAGAGTGTGACATTTGTGGAAGACCGTTTTTAAGTTGCAAAAGAAAGGAATGGACAGATCACTTATGGAGCCACCTGAATGAGAAGGAAAAAGAGGAATTTCTCTTGAGCAATAAGGGATTTCGTAGACACTCCAATTTATTGCTTCCTACGGAAGAGCAGATAGAGAAAGGTCACGTGACTCAGTGTCCAATTTGTGGAGTGTTTGTTCGGAATGGGAAATCTTTTCGTGACCACAAAATCTCTCATGAGATCAAAGATAAACCGGTGAGAAAGAATGAAGCATTTCTTTGTAACTTTTGTGGAGCGTCCTTTGTTGGGAAGAAGTATTGGCTGCGCCATATGGAGAAGTTACATCCAGGTGGAGCTATAAAACCTCAACATAATTGCTGTTTTCCTTCATCTAACAAGGGATTCGATGAGGAAGAGAGTCTTCAAGAGCATGTTGGAAAGGAGCATGGAAACAGTGAAGAGAATGGGAAGCGTTGTATGTGTGGCCAATGTGGAAAAGTTCTTGCTTATTGCTGGGCTATAAAAGACCACAAATTGGTGCACTCTACAGAAAAACCGATTAATTGTGAGATTTGCAACAAGATGTTCAAACAAAAAAGTACCTTGAGGGAGCATATGGGAGCAGTACACAGAATGGGACCGGCGTATGGAACCTTCAAATGTGAGCAACCTGGTTGTGAAATCGTCTTCCCAGTTCGATCCTACTTGAACGTTCACATGAAAAAGTATCATCATAAGATAAAGGATAAAGCTTCGGTTACGCAGTTGTAATTTTACTTTAAGTTAAGAAAATAATCTATTTGAAGTTAGTCAAACATTATCATTTTCATAGTAAGTGATAAGCTAACGAAACCACTTTTGTATTGTAAATCCCAGAAAGCTTTAACAGTAACAGTTCTGAAAGAAATTAGAAACCAATGTAATCTACCTTAACTTTTAGCCTTATAATTTTAGCAGTCATACAGGTGACAGGGTTTCTATGTGACGGGATCAGTGCCGTGTTTAAAATCAAGGATAATTGTTCCAATTACTAAATAAATGAAAATGATTTAGAAAATAAAAACTGCTATTTTGTTAAATCTTTTTATGTGTATTTTTGTATGGATATCTTCGTATTTATAGTGAATTCTCGTATGGGTCATTTAGATCGGTCCTTAAATACCGTCGTATTAAACGTCCCTGTCCAAAATGTCGGCGTCCAAAACATCGATTTTAAAATAAGGTGGATATCGAGAAGGTCGATTCATAAAAGCAGGCAGCAATTTGAACATGTGGCATGTATTGTAGCTTAATTTTTCCGTCATTTTCGCATTAACGCAAACTTAACGAAAAGGTTATAGCCATCGGTATTACATAAGATATGATTACATAATTTGTTTATGGAAGGTTTAACGGATTGCTACGTATTTAGCTGACACAACTGATGTAGGAGAAAAGAGATGGGAGAAAGCGTGCATATATATAAATTTATGGCGTTGAAAGATTTAATAAGATAATTTCATGTGTGGTAAATAAATTTTCCTTGAAGATTAGGTCACAAGTATTTGCGCAATTTAACGCAATTAAAGTTTTCGTCATTTTCGCAATTAAACTTAACCCTTAATGAGTTAATATAATTCCAATACAAATGCCGTTTTCCAAATTTTAACGATTTCCTGACTATCGGCCGTAAAGAATCAATTAAATTACTATCATGAAAATTAATTGCTGCACTTGCCACTATCGCTAGACGTGCTAAATTTAATGTCGAACGCTATTTGCGTCATGTCATTTTCGCCTTGGGATTGGTTAGAATTTTATAGCTAGTCATGGTGTCGTGCTATAAATTTGGGACACTCATATGCGTTTTTTTGCAGTCTGTACACATTTTCATTCCGCTGCGGGTTTCGATTGTGGTGCAAAAATGCTATTTTCTAAACTAATAGCGTCTGTTGTGGTAAGCCATCTTATCTTATATTTATTGAATAACAGTAGGAAAACTAATTATATTTACTATATTTTCAGGTGTGCATATCATTTATGCAAATTGAATGCCAAGGTGACCCAACGGATGATCTCCCATCGGATTTCAAATTTTTCCCTGATTTCTCATGTCACCAAGGATTTAGCAGACCTGAATTCGTAGAAATATACAAGGAGAGCTTGGTAGAGGCACGCAATCGTGATGAAAGACATTCATATGTACGTATAAAGTTATAAAAACCTTAATCATACATCATAGAAGTCATACAAAATTAAGCAAAGTTAACTGGTTAGGATGGTGACGACGAAACAAAATTGGAACGATGTTCAAAATATTGGATGCTAAGGAAACTGAGAATCACAGGCGAGTACTCCATACACAGGGAGTTAAGTAAACCGGACACATATTTTGTTCCAGAGCCGCCCAATGAGACTCTTGGAAGCTTTGGGGATGAGCTGAGGAATAAGTGGATTGGAAAAATAAGAGAGGATTGCCAAGACCCCTGTAAGTTAATAAATATTAAAGCAATATAAATACACATAAAAATATTGAACAAAAAATATTTATTTTTTAAACCAATTTCATCTAGTAATTGGAACAATGATCATGGATTCTAAACACTGTACCGATCCAGATATAGAAATTCTGTATAACTGTATTAGTAAAAGTGTTGTAAGTAAAGATAATTCTATAATGTTTTGATACGGCTGTAAGTTGAAATGAAATAGATTATAATGTTTTCTAATTTCTTTCAGAACTGTTAAAGCTGTTTGGGATTTACAATGACAATACAAAAACGGTTTCGCTAGCTAATCACCTACTTCAATATTTCAACATTCGACTTCTACTTTATACTTTGATTGTTGTACCAATAGTTATCAGTTTTATACAACACTTAAAGTTAAATGAAAATAATAATCTTTGACTAACTTTAAATAGATTGTTTTCTTAACTTCCATTAAAATTACAACTGTGTAACCGAAGCTTTATCCTTTATCTTCTGATGATACCTTTTCATGTGAGCGTTCAAATAGGATCGAACTGGGAAGACGATTTCACAATCCGGCTGCTCACATTTGAAGGTTCCATACGCCGGTCCCATTTTGTGTACTGCTCCCATATGATCCTGTACCGTACGTTTTTGCTTGAACATCTTGTTGCAAATCTCACAACTAATCTGTTTTTCTGTAGAGTGCACTAATTTGTGGTTTTTCATATCCCAGCAATAAGCAATAACTTTTCCACATTGGTCACACATACGTCGCTTCCCATTCTCTTCACTGTTTCCATGCTCCTTTCCAACATGCTCTTGAAGACTCTCTTCCTCATCGAATCCCTTGTCACATGAAGGAAAACAGCAATTATGTTGAGGTTTTATAGCTCCACCTGGATGTAACTTCTCCATATGGTGCAGCCAATACTTCTTCGTAACAAAGGACTGTCCACACAAGTTACAAAGAAATGCTTCTTTCTTTCTCACCGGTTTATTTTTTAGCTCATGAGAGAATTTGTGGTGACGAAAAGTTTTTCCATTCCGAACAAACACTCCACAAATTGGGCATTGAGTCACGTAACCTTTCTCTATCTGCTCTTCCGTGGGAAGCAATAAATTGGAGTGTCTACGAGGTCCCTGGTTGCTCAAGAGAAATTCCTCTTTTTCTTTGTCATTCAGGTGGCTCCATAAGTGATCTGCCCATTCCTTTCTTTTGCAATTTAAAAACGGTCTTCCACAAATGTCACACTCTGTAACCCATCCAGCCAACGTGTGGTACCTTTTCCTACCATCCTCAGCCCTACTTTCTACGAAACTAACCATCTTGATATATCTTTCTCTCGTGCTAATCCCATGAACTTTGACTAAGTGCTCGTTCAACAGTTGGATCGAGCTGAATTCGGGTGTATTCGCACAAATCCTACAAAATCTTGCGAATTTTCCTATTCCCCGTTTCAGTTTTCGTTCTGTGTCATTCATGTGGCTTAGCTTGTGGGTTCTAAACTCTTTTGAAAGACAGCTACGAAAAGGTCTGGCACAAACTTCGCACTCGGTCACCCACCCATTCGCTGTATGGTATCTTCTCCGTCCACCAAAAATAGTTCCCAATTGGTGGTTCATTTCCGAGTACTTTTCTCGTTTTATCTGATGAACTGAAGTCAGGTGCTCGAAAAAAAGGTTTTCGAACAGAAAACTAGGTCTTTCCCGGCATAATCTGCACCAAAAGGGGGCTAACTGGACAGGAGGGGACCTCAGAATTCCTGGACCAGAGACGATAGGTCCTTCGTCTTCATGTTTCACGTTGCTGTTCTTGACGATCGGATTTATTTTCACCTTTTTTCTTGATAAAGGTAGCTTGTCTGCTTTTTTAGTCGGAGCTGAAGTCGAAGCGACTACTCTGGTTTCTGACGGGTAACCAGTCACGTCTCCTTTGGATTTTGATATCACCTTTGCTTTTGACATTTTGGATATTCGGATGTTATTTACTACTCCTGTTAGAAACAAAGGGAGAAACTATGTGACAATTGAGAAATCTAGAGGTTTACGATTTTAGTGAAATATTTGAAATAAAGCTTACGTGCATATTTTGGTTGAGATACTGTGTCACTGTCACTAGAGTCGGAGTCGGAATCACTTGATGGAGAAAAGGAAGAGTCGGAAAAGGTCATTGGGCAATTGTCATCATCATTATCTTCCAGAGGATTATGATCTGAATTGTTTAATTTTGACACAGCTTCGGTGGATCTTGTGAAATGTGAATTAGCCTGGCCCCTTGTGCGTTTTCGAGGTTGGATATTTGAAACTGGAATGATTTCAGGGGACCGTGTGCAAACATCAGTGACAAAATTGGACTTTCGTGTTGCTTCGCCGGAGGATGGTGTACGATTTGAATCTGAAGTGCCGTCGGAGTCTTTCTCCACCAGCCCTGAAAACATACGAAAACCATTACTGATTACGAAATGTTCAACAGTCAACACTTAACAGTCAACAGTTTAACGGATTCAAATAAATTACAATAATTTCAAAATATATTCAATTGCTTAAAGTAATTACCGTTGAGTGCTTTCTTCCTAAAATTTAAATAGCGATCATCAATTTTGGTATACAGCTCCTTCTCCACGTACTTCCACTCACCCTCCATCATCTTCTCTTTGATCACCGACTCCAGCTCCTCCAGTTTGGAGTAGACAGTCACCAACGAGCTTAGTAACAACTTGCACATTTCACAGAATGGGAAAACATGGTCTCTATCAAAGTCCCAAGTTTTACCAGGCTTATCAGTTGGCTTCATTTTCACTCCAAACATTTTACAGAAGCAAGTGAACAACTCTCGATGGGTGTACAGTTGTTGTCTTTCGCCATCACCACTATCAGGGACAATTTCCTCAACGATTGAGTCGTCATTTCCATTTAAATCAAGAGTTTGAGCACAGAGTAAACAAGGGTCAGAAATCAGCGGTTTTTTCTCATCTTCTTCTTCAGAATCTGATGTAAATGTTGACGAAGATGAATCCACCTCCTCCTCGCACTTGTCTTGGAAACTTTCACTGCTTCTTGCTACTTCCTCAACCATGATTTACCAATAAATTATTTTTAACCAATCGGGGGATGATTTGTGGTAAATCGATTAAAAGAAGATTAGAATGATAAAAAATACAATGCATTTCAATTCTCAGCACCTTTTTGCTCAGCAGTTAATACTTCACTTTCACTGTAAGCGGTGTCACATGTAAACAGAAAATCCGAGTTTACGCTACCCTACAGCACTGAAAATTTGCGGTTAACTAGCTGGCCACTCGGACCGTCAAACCAAATAAATTATCATATCTATAAGAGGCTTGGATGTATACATCCTCGCCAATCATATCATATTTATAATCGGCTTGATACCGTAAGTGACGTTCTCTCAGTTTCGTCGAATTTGTGTTCTGTGTCTTAATGCATACATAATAGTAATAATGATAAGATTACGAGTTTCAAGACAAAGTCGTGTTTTTAAATTGACTTACGAAACCATACCGAATGTACTCATATTCATGGTATGGTCAAATTACTTTACTACCAGCTCATGATTACGTACAAATGGAAAATGTCGATGAAAACCATCAATCAATCATCATATATATATATTAAAGGGAAGCAGCACCCGTAAGATGTTATTCCGGGTGTTACATTTCAGTATTCATTCATCTATAGTTTAAGCGAGCTTTTCCGTAAGTATATGCCAGTATTGTGAAATGTGAATTCATTCCCAATGTACAACTTTACTTTGCTTTACCCATATACAATATGATTCGCTCATTTAACAACAATCTTTCCACCAGCTTAATTTAGGGGTTAGTATATGCGTTTTGTACACACGAATGAAATAAAGAGTCCTAGCATTGCGCCGACGGAAAGAGGTCCGATAGACTAAATCGTAAGTTCCTGCGATTGCGCCTGCAGAACTCGCCCAGGTTGATGTCTGTGGATTGCATCTTATCATCTTCGGAAAGTTGTGTTACTGAATAAAAAGGCATGCATTGTGTCAAAAATAAGGTGCTAAATATATTAGAAGGATTAAAAGGATGATTTGGAGGATTTTTCAAGCCACATTGGAGAGGTTGACCTGCATCCTTGTAATGGTATGATCAGTCTCAAAGATCAGGTAAACGATTTTTTTCAATAACAACAATGAGTCCAGCAGTTTGAATTGTGTGGCAGCATGCATTATGGGTCCTGGGATGACTTGCATCCCGACCCTGGTATGCCTCCGTAGCTCCAAGAGCCTGGCGTGACTTCTTAGAGGTGGATGGTCCATCCACCACTTCGCCCTTCCTCCTCGTAGACATCCTCCAAAAATCCCCGCAAACGTGTGTGTTCGGAGTAAAGGAGTGATGCTGTTGCTGATGGAAGTTGTTGATTTTAGCACTGGCATTGCAAGAATCTCCAACTGAATACTGTCCTGCTGATGATAAAAGTTGTTGGTTTAAGCACTGACGTGGCAAAATCCTCCAAAAGAATATTGTCCTGGTGATGATGACACTTGTTGGTTGTAGCAGTAAAGCAGAAAACTTTCAGCTTCGAGTTGAATCAGTGACAAGAAAGAAGAACGGAATGTAGTAAAATTCTCAAAAACCGGCCTTTTTTACCCCAGCTAGTTGTTTAAAAAGATATGAAAAACATTTATCCTATGAGAAAAATTCAACGTTTTGGATTTAAGCAAAGACAATATAAAATTGTTTGATAGATATCTTTACTAGTTAACGGAATAAACGTACGTTACGATGAAGTGCAAAAACCGGCAACGAACGTGCACCTGTACTTCAAATAAAATGTAAAATAAATTAAGTGACACATTTTATTCACGCATAACGAATTTCTGTACATCAAAATCTCGTAATCAAACAAGGAGGCACCCTTACTTCCATTAACGGTGCTGGTGAAGCGAGATAGAGGAAAAAGGTTGAATCTTTGCCGGCATCGAGATAATCCCATTACATTAGCAGGGGTACCTCTTTTTCCTCAAATGTACTTTTATGCATAAAGTTTGAAATCAAAATGTTTTTACATTTGAAATATTTGCATCTGTTTTACATTTTTTTATACATGTGACATATTTTAAGCGATGAGTTTTATGTCAAGTTATATTTCTTGATGCAACATATTTTGATGTACATGAAACGAATTTGTTGATGCTATGCATTATAATGCCTATCAATGATTTATGAAATATATTTTCGTCAGGTCAAGGTATTGGTTGTATTTTAACTGTTATATGTTCTTTTTTCACAACGCGTTGACATTGCTTTCCCTATCTTATATGAATATGATACGATGACAATATAGGAACATATAATGCATTATGTATGAATTATGGAATTAAAGAGTAGCAATGGGAAGATAATGGGAGTTTAGTTAAAAAATGGATGATAAACAAAGTAAATGGAATTAAAGAGTAGCAATGGGAAGATAATGGAAATTTAGTTAAAAAAGGGGATGCTAAGGAAAGTAAATGCAATTAAAGGCTAGCAATGGGAAGATAATGCGAGTTTATCTAAAAATGGATGATAAGCAAAGTAATTGCAATTAAAGGCTAGCAATGGGAAGATAATGCGAGTTTAGTTAAAAAAGGGACCATAAGCAAAGTAAATGGATTTAAAGGGTGGTAATATATAAAATTGAACTGCATGCAAAAAAACGATGTTTTGGGAATCAAAGACAAGTAAAATCTATTAAATTGTTGATACACAAATATATTGGAAGTTTAGTGAATACAATGTAACACACTTTGCAGTAAAGCGAAATAAATCGAAATTTAAAGAAAGATAAACTATATGCTGATGTAGTGAGATAAAGGATTAACGCTTCACCAGCATCGAGTTAATAATCCCTTTTGCATTATCAAGAGTACCTTCGCCTACCACATACTTTTGATGTTTTTGGTCTTGTGCATGAAAAATTTTATGCATACAATGATAATTTTTCCAGCGCGTCACGTTCACCGACTTCTACCGTCCCATCATTGATTTAACTCCATGTATAATATTAAACTTGATCCGGTATATAAAATATTTTATACATAGAACGTTTACATGAACTTTAATGAAGTATCACGTAGTACGTCTGAGTGAGGATGGGTATTATCAACCCATCGCAGGGGTATAAAAAGGACGCATTCACAGCCGGACGCATTGTTCGTCTGCTCCTGCTCCTCGGAGGACTCGGACCCTGAAAAATCATCGCTTTGTTGATCGTCTATAACACTTAGTCTCATCAAGACATCCACCATCGCTTTGTTGATCTTCTATATCACTTAGCCTCATCAAGAAATCTACCATCGCTTTATTGATCTTCTATATCACTTAGCCTCATCAAGCCATCCACCATCGCTTTGTTGAGCCACAAAGGTTTTTGAAATAAAAGTCTAATAGGAGCAACAAAGATTCTAGTTCCTCGATCCTAGATCCATCCTAGTTATTCGTTATCCCTAAGCAGAGGATCGCGATTTATTCAAAAACTACGTGTCGTAGAGAGAATCTAAGAACAGATTTGAGAGCCGCGGAGCAGTTTGAACAAGGTGTGTTCATTCAAATTCAAAAATTATTAAATTTTCGACATCCAACATTGTGGTCCCTGAGGGTCAGAATTTCGAAAACTTTAAACTCGATTTTCTCCGGAACGGCTGAACGGATTTTCATGAAATTTCTTTTGTTACGTTTGGTTATGTGTGGTTTATGATTCTGCTTCGCTAAATTTGAAAAATACAATTTAAAAGTGCTGGCGCGAATTTCAACTTTTTTGAAGCGGTCAAATTTTGGATTTTCAAATATGGATCAAGTGCACATTAAAGATTTAACTAATGGTCCAATACTTACTTTGTGGTTCCAAAAATTTTAAATTTTCAAAATGTATTTTCTCCCGCCCATGTTTGAATTTTCAAATGCCACTGAAATACCATCCTAGAATTCCTTTGAGTATGCTATGCCCTTCAAATTTTCAGGTCAATTGGTCAAGAAACAAAGGAGTAAATCGCGTTCCACCGTTGCAACTTCACGTCGCCCCAGTTCAGATGTCTCATCTTACCCCGAGCTAACAAAGACGGTAAATGTCATTGAATTACGAGTACTTTCAAGATATGCAATAAAAAATTAATTTAAAAATGGTCATGTACAAGGCTTTCTGGGTACCACTGATCGCACTCATCTATATCTTTATAACTGATTAAATAAATGTCGTTGACGTTAAAATATTTTGCATTAAAATTTGTAACAGCCGCATTTTTATGAAATCATAAATCACATATAAATACATAGATAATGGCAATGATAAACCAAAACTAACTCTGGTAATGAAGCCCTTTTAATGTTTTTCTTTCAATCCAAAATTCTATCTAAACCAAGATACTGAAGGAATTTGATTCAAGCTTTTGTGTATTTATTTTTTCAAAGCAATTTTGAGCAAGCACACGACATTCTTTGATATCAGTATAAAATGAGAAAATTATAAAGTGATACTAAACAGTTTAGTTCCATCGCCACCTCCAACTCCTCCTCCACCCTCCTTTCTTCATCGTCTTAACCAGAATCATCTCATTTAACTTCACTAGAAAGCTAACCTGACTTTTCCTCCTCCTTCTCGTTATGCTCGTCTTTGTCTTCTTCCTCCTGATTCTTAGGTTGGGGTTCTGCCAGCACTTCATCCATTTTCATTGCCTCGTCTAAAGCATCCTCCATTAATTTACTTTCTGCCTCCATTTTCTCTACCCAGACTGAGAACTCAAGCTTCAAATTGCGGAGCATCTTGTCAAATTTCACTGACAAGTAAGCTTGGTAGAGCGCGTACGTAATAAAACTTTTTAATTCCATTCCAAATCCTTGTCGAGCCACCCGCATTTCCTCCAACTCAACGAGCAACTCGCCAATTTTCTCCTGTTTCGTTTTGCCTTCAATTTGACCTTGAATATCCTCCATAACGTTTTCATCCGAAACGGGA
>JAANSM010003881.1:0-12164 GCA_036850725.1 Orchesella villosa | reverse complement strand
CGTACGTATAGAACTAGTGAGACTGAAAAGCCTACTGGAGATGTACATTTGTGGAGAATAAACTGCATGTTTCAAGTGCAAGTCCTTTGGGCTACCTACATTAATGCCACTGACACTGTAAATGATCGTTATATTTTATCTTTTATCATGACTGTTTCTCCATAATTGTAGATTTATCCTAAAATAAACTTTTTGGAATACTTTAGGTTTGTGTAAAAGCTGGCATATTTCATGGAGACGAAGCCCTTTGTGAATTACTGCAAACATCACAAGTCTCTTGCAACACTTTACGATGGAACGAAACCTTAAGATTTCAAATATCTGTTCCAGATATGCCAAGAAGTTCTCGTCTCTGTGTTTCTGTGTGCAGTATTTCGAAGAATAAAAAGCGTCAGGTTAGCACACTAACTAATAAATTTAACGCATTAGCTCTGTGTAAATTTAAATATTTAAAGTGAGCGTAACCTTTTTCAGGAGGAGTATTGTATGCTAGCGTGGGGAAATATTAATTTATTCGATTTCAAGGGCAGACTGATTACGGGTAAAGTTCGGTTAGACTTATGGCCAGCACCAATGTCCTTAGATTCTGTGTACTTACTTCATCCTCTCGGAATAACCGGTAAGCTGTGGCTCGATATATTCACTTGTGTAATATAATTACAGCTTTTTATGAATGAACATTATATTTCTTCCTTTGGGTTGTGCTAATAGTTTTATCTATATCATATCTTAATTAGGGTCAAGTTTAGATAAAGGAAGCTCATCGTTAGAATTAGAATTTGACAAATACTCACTACCCTTATACTATCCAAAGGAACATGAAATATATTCATTTGCTGAGTTTCTCAATAAGAAAAATGAAGACGCTGCGACAGCTTGCGTTCCAGCGGATGACGTAAGCTCTTTTAGTTGCTAATTAATGTTGTTTGGAATCACATATTTTAGGATGAGTAAACTAAACTTTTAAATTATATCGTTGCAGACAGCGTTGGAAGAGTTAATAAATAAAGATCCTTTGTGCGAAATTTCTGAACAAGACAAAGCTCTCGTGTGGAAATACAGGGAGTATTGTTTAACAGAGTTTCCACAGTCCCTTCCGCGACTTGTAGCTGCGGTGAAATGGAATTCGAGGGAAAATACTGCTATTGTAAGTAGTCGGCTTAATTGTAATAATTAGTTATCAAAAATTAACTGAGGATGATAGGTTTGCTAGAAGATCAAGTTTTTTGCAACTTTTTTACAGTTTTACGATCTCCTGAAGCGTTGGAGGCCTGTGACAATGGAAACTGCTCTTGCCCTTCTGGATTGTAAATCTGCTGATATTTTTGTAAGCATGAAGCACCATTTGTTGTTGCATTATAAAAAGGTTAAAAACAAATCATTTAAGCCTGAACTTTTTGATAACTTTCGACATTTTTCAAATTCATGTACATAGGTGAGAGAGTTTGCGGTTCGAAATTTGGACCATACTTTACACGATTCAGATGTACATGATTTGTCACTACAGCTAGTACAATCACTAAAATATGAGCCATACCTTCAGTCACCGTTAGCTATGTTTCTCTTACGAAGGGCATTGGTAAATCGACTAGTGGGTCATTTCTTTTTCTGGCATTTACGTTCTGAAATATCCGGGAAATCCTGGTTGGATGTCAGATTTGGTCTCATTTTGGAGGCATATTGTAGAGGTCTTTGTGGACACTTGAAAGACTTGTACAAACAAGTGGAAGCATTAGAAAAACTGACTGTTTTAACAGAGACTTTGAAGGAAAAGAGGGATGAAGCACCAAGAGATAGGCTACGGTAATAACTAATGCATTATGCATCAGTACATGCATCAAAAACTTTTTATACCCGCTGTCAAATGTATTTCGGATCATATTCCCGAATATTCATTTTGATGTTTTCGTTCTAGATTTTTAAGTGAGCAGATTAAACAAGCAGATTTTCTGGAGGTGCTTGAAAATCTAAGCAATCCAGTTAGTCCGAATGTGGAGCTAGGAAGCTTGAAAGTTGAGTCTTGTAGAATAATGGACTCTGCAAAGAGACCATTATGGCTGGTGTGGCAAAATAATGATCCTCTCGCTCAGAAAATAGGTACTTTTTTGATGCAATATTTTAGATTTAGTGAAAGTGTCGTTGGCGTTGGTCATTTTTATTGACTTGTTTTATGTATTAGGTATAGGAGAAACTGCAGCCATATTTAAAAATGGGGATGATCTAAGACAAGATATGTTGACGCTTCAGGCAAGTCACTTTATATTTTTGTCACATGCTTTATTCGTCCTTTTTAGTTCTCCAAACTTTTCTACTTGGTTTAAAATTGGGATTGGGTGCATTAACATTTTAATGGAATTTTGATTGGTTTATAGGTCGTGCGAATGATGGATGAGTTGTGGAGATCGGATAATTTGGATTTGAAAATGTTATCTTACACATGTCTTGCCACTGGAAAGCAAGTTGGTTTGATTCAAGTGGTACGTATGTGTGTCCAAAAATCATGAATCTCATTTGAAGGGTGTGTGTTGTTAGCTGCGTTGCCTTCCCTTTCACTTCACAACTCAAAACGAAATGTCCACTTGCGTCTTGACTGAATTACAATATTGTACTTTGCCATTTTTATAGGTCAAACGAGCTCAAACAGTGTATACGATTCAGAGGAAAGCTGGAGCTCTCGCAGCAATTCAAGTTAACTCCAAACAGTTACATAAATGGCTCGCTGAAAGGAATAAAGATGAAAATAGGTACAACCAAGCGATTGAAACATTCAAGCGTTCTTGTGCAGGATACTGCGTCGCAACGTTTATATTAGGTGTGTTTCATGTTTCTTTACATTTTACCATGAAGTGCAATGATGTATTACTTTTTAAAATATCAACTTAGTCTAAACCCATGCTAAATTTCTTTCAGGTATTTGGAGATAGAAATCCAGATAACATAATGGTGTCTGAAGACGGACACATATTCCACATCGACTTTGGACATTTCTTGGGGCATTTCAAGAAAAAATTTGGGATTAACAGAGAGCGTGTCCCCTTTGTACTTACAGAAGACTTCTTATACGTAATAGCAAAAGGAGCTGAAAATCCTCGGAAAAGTCCAGCATTTCAAGAGTTTCAGAAGCTTTGTGGGCGAGCATACATTATTCTTCGACGTCACGCAAATCTTCTAATCTCCCTTTTCACACTGATGCTACCATGCGGCATTGCTGAACTTCAGTCTATCGCTGACGTTGATTATTTACGTAAAACACTCGCTGTGGATATGAACGAAGCAGAAGCTCTCAATTACTTTCAGACAAGGTAAAATCATAGATAAACTTTTGCACTTTCATTTCCATCCATGAATTATATCCGGTTGATTTGCCAAAACGTAAATTATGTGATGCACTTTGTTATTCAACAGGTTCAGCGAAGCGTATGGTGGTGGATGGATTACAAAATTGGATTGGTTCTTCCATTCCTTAAATCATATTAAAGATGCGTCAACCTAAACTCTCTATGAATATAGTTTCATAGATTTTGAGTCATAAAACGTTCAGACGTTCATAATTCGCTTTGTAGCATTTTCTCTCCTTTTCTATCACGTTACGACAAGTGAAACATGCTACTTTCAACTTTGTTCCGAGTTTGGATCAAATATATACGTGATTTGATAGCCACTGGTATTAATCAGTACTTTCACCCCAGTAAAGAATCAGACTCAATTGCAATAAAGACAAATAAAATTCATGAATAAAAATACAAGACAGTGAATTTAGATATATTAGATTAGAGACTGAGTTGGTGTTCAATTTTGAAGAAGACAAGTCATCATGTACTAATATGTAGTGCTGTGACACTTTTTAGCAATGTATTTTATATTATTTTCGGCTGGTGTTTCAGTGTAGTATAAAAGAAGGTAAGAGTGGAGTGATTTTCCAAAGATATTTCAATAGTATACTGCATAGGTTATAATAACGGATGGATTTTTAATTAAAAAAGATTTAGTACGACAAGGTTAATTACAGCATCAATTAGGCAAGCTTTAGCTGCTGGACAGCCTACCAGTTGCCTTAAGAAATATATACGTATAAAGTAGGTATATAAGTTTGACTGTTTGTTTTAAAAATAGAGTTGAATTAGTTAAATGCACTCACTCACTCGATTAAACTTCATTCTTCATTTTAGAAAGCGTTCAAGACACAAGACACTGTTTTATCCTAATTTTTGGTCAGCTGAAATTGAAATCATGTTCTCTTTCTGATCAATAAACCATCAGTATTATATGACTTTTGTAAAATCGCCAATAACCTAAATATTCCTATTGTAACGCTCGATGTAAATCAAAAATAAAGAAGCCCTGAATACCCATATATTCTCATTGCGATTGCATGTATGAAAATTATTTAAAAGCATACTTATTTCTACTAGAGAATAGTAATGAACTAAACAGCATAAAGAATGATATTTCTGTCTACTACTATTTGATTTCATTTTCATATTTGCAAAAAAAAAACAAGGAAAATGTTACTTGATGTTGTGAACTATGTTCTGCTGTGGGGAAATCAACACTGGTGCAACTAATTAACACCGAAAAAGCATTATGAATAGGTATGAATGACATTCCATCATTTCGTTCGTCAACTTTTAGAAAAAGCGGACATTTTTTATCTTTAAAACATGCTTGACTGATGTTTTTGTGAACTCCTATGTTTAAGTCATGAATAGTCAGGAATTTAGATTATTTTGGTCATTTTTACAGCATACCAGCATACATATTTCGCCCGTTTATAGAACATATTTGTCCGGGCTCTAGTCATGAATAATCAGGAATTTAGATTAAAAACATATTAGCATTTCCACGTCCTGGTGTTTTGGTTTTATATAGACTATAAGTCCGTGTTTTGTATTGAGGTAGTGTTCGGTGTTAGTTCACAAAAGGTATTGTCTTTTCCGTAGTAAGAGCAAATATATTCGCACTTTCCAATGGGGTTAGAAATGGTAAATGATCGAAAATACCGAGCTAAAGGTCAAAGATTATGTATCTATTAAGGATATGGTTAGGGACTAGACAAATGCACCATACTTAATGCACACCGTACCTTGTTCATACATACCTGCGTTAATGCCAACTGATTTGGATGTAAAAGCAACCCGATTTCGACGTTTCAATCCTACATATGATTTGCAAACATATATACTTGCATGCATTTCAGAAATAACGAGCAGCATTTTTTAACGTGTATGGAGTCATTATGCACAGAACCGCAGTCATTTGCTGCTCCATACAGATTTATTCCCCGTATCACATTTCCCCGATGTAAATCTTTCTCTTAGAATCGCACTATTCGCACTAGCTTCTTTATCGCTTAGCCCCGAAGAATGATATGTTGTTTTATCGGCACCACTGCAAATAATTTCATGAAGTTTTTATGCATTAAATGGTCTATGAACACAGTTTACTACCACTCAAATATATATTCTGCATGATTTTAGTTCATAATTTTCAATATTTATTAGTTAGTTTTGCGATATCAGCAAGATCTAAACAACTTGTAGTAAACGCAGCAATAAATAGGATCGTCTAGGACAATGTTTTTATACTTCTGTTTTCACTTCTACTTCTGACTGTTTATTATCAAGTTTACCACATATGCTATGTAGCAGAAAGAACCAATAATAAATTATTACTACATTAAAAATGCCCTACTTTTACATACATGAGCCGAGCAGTTAATATTTTTGGTTTTCAACGCGTTTACACTCTACATGTCTATATGATTTATACATACATAATATCTGTATAATATTGTATGTTAACCACTACTTCATAATTTGGCCAGCTTAATCTATATTTCAAAAATAGATAGACCTGCTGATGAGCTATACATCATCATTTCCCACCGGACCACCGAAACACTTTTTGCCATTGCTGCATCGTATCGAAATCTTTGATCTGGTCACATAACACATAAAATTGGTTACAATCTTATGTGAATATGTAATAAAGCCAATATATGTTGTTGGATTAAAACTTCTTGTTATATAACACACAGCAAAAGATTTTCCATGTGCCCGTGTTAAATGAATTAGTAGTAATAACAATGTCTTACTTGTTACTTGTTATACAATATATACATACATCGGTAGTTCATTAGTCATGTAAATCAAGCGTAAAAGAGTTTTGTTATACGGTGACATGCTTTAAAATTTAAACATTTATAGTTTTGTTTTTTTGCCAGCATTCATTCTTTCAACTTTATATGGTAAAACTATTTTTTGTTACACCACGTACTACGAAGTAACAACGTACCGTTTTTACATTCTTACAGTTTGTGTGTGGTGTATTTTAACGGGAAATGAACTGGTAAAGTTTCAACTCAACCTACTCAAATTTACAAAAATATCAATAAATTGTTGAATTATAATTAACGATGGATTTGATGTTACACACTCATGTTGAAATAATAATGAGACAAATTAGAAATATTACTAGTGACTAGATTTGACTTATACGAAATGCATACATACACAATATCATCATCATATAATGTACACAGAAACTGGGGAAATGTTAATTCTACCGAAATACATGCCAGAATATACTTAGAATGTTATAATGCTAAAAAGTTATACAACTTGTTTGTCTTCGTTTACTTTAACTACCACTAAACTTAGAACTATTCCATCCTATTATTAATATTCTATATTTTTAGCAACGACACAGATTGTCTTTAAATGTTAAATCCACCTTCACGGTCAATGGATATCATATACGCAGTTATACATAAATTTGAATATTATGATAGCTCTGTAGCTCCAGGACCGATATATTAATAAATTTGTATAGTTTTGTATAATTGATAATGGTGGTAGTACTAGCGCGTTAATCATTCTATCAGAATTTCATGAATTATAACTCCCTGTTAAAGCAATTCCGTTGAGTAATGCCAGCTAAATGTAAATCTGACTTAGTGATTTGATAACATGAAATTTTGATAATATGATTAACGGGCTGGTATGGCCAACTCCAGTACATACATTTGTCTCAGTGATTGTAATAACTTTCCAAAGTTATATGTTTATCCATATGAGAAAAGCAATTCCACCTGTTTTTCCATAGCTTGTCCTGAATCAACTAGGCAGAAGATTTTTTGCATTAAAAGAGAAACGTTTAAAGAAAACGATACTAAAATCAAATTGTGAAACTTTATTTACATGAACTGACTTAATGTCAATGCAATCAGGTCCAGCAAAGTTTGAGTTTCTAGGCTTTGTTACTTCAACCATTTTTAGTATATTACTCACATCAACCTACATCTTTATGCATACGGGTATTTCTGGTCTTGCTTTCCCAACTTCATTCTACATTATGACCCATTAAAGTACTGACATTGAATTTTACTTGTAATTGAACTTCACTTGATAGTCAATAAGATTTCGTGCTCACCATTTGGCTCCATAATATTACAGCATCAGCGTATACTTACTAACAATAATATGAATATATCTAATATTAATGCAAATCGTAGCATTCTAATAGCACTATTTGTATATGGAATGGATGCCTTGAAAGTTTATTGTGGCCTACGAAATCTTCACAAAAATTCGTTCGTATCTTCTGTTTTCTTTCACTTTGTTCCTTATCTTCTGGACAGCATGAACAAGTAAGAATATAAGCAATTTTCTTGTTGATAAAGATTTACAAATAAGTCATACAATTTGCATCTTTGGAATCCAGTGAAACAACATATATATTATTCACCACTTACACAAATATTTCAGACTTAATCTTAGCATCAGTATTGAACAACCATCATTGGTGCGCCTTTTGTTCAGAAGCACGTTAAATAATCCTAATAAGATTTGAACTTCTTAACCTCATGCAGTCAAACTGCAACTATGTCATTCAGCTCAATTCTGCATTATTTTACATTCATTACATTGAAAACGCGCAAAAATGGCAACTACTTACTTTCACAATTCAAATATGCACGAATGCTGGCTAATTGTAAATGCATGCTTCCATCATCCGTACGCTAATTACGTTGAGGAGCATAATAATGGGAAGTTAGGAAGGAAGAATTACTTGAGATTTTCAACCTAAATCATGCAGCAATACACCAACTGTTAACACTGCCTCTAACTAGGAATTTAATATAATTGAAGAATGAGGTTTGGTTGTTGGGTTAAATAAATACGACTGTAAATGGAGACAGCTAATTACAAATTTAGTAGATATTTGCAAAATTCAGGATGAAAACCTCAAGAAATTGATTATTTCTTCTCTGTAATTTTTTTAATGGTGAGTTTCTTGTTTCTGTTTCATGTTATCATTTTGTTTGCACCAATAAAGTAACTCAGTCATCGTAAAATCCTAACGAATCAGGATGGTCAACGATATCGAGATCAAAGGTGAAATCATCAGTGTCATCGCTAGCACCTTGGAGGAGACAGTCTTTGCTCACTGGACTTTCACTTCGATCCCCAGTTGCAGTGTCTCCATTCTTATCATCATGGACGACCATACCTGTGAGTGCAAGAATGTAGTTTTTGGCAAGAGTTAAAGTTTCCAGTTTGGAGAGACGTCGACCTTTATTCGCCA
Source organism: Orchesella villosa (assembly GCA_036850725.1). NCBI lineage: Eukaryota > Metazoa > Arthropoda > Collembola > Entomobryomorpha > Orchesellidae > Orchesella > Orchesella villosa. The sequence continues at coordinate 3,578 of JAANSM010003881.1, read as the reverse complement.
CATGCGGGACAGGTATAACTTCTCGGAGTGACTGAAAAATAAGCAAAAAAATAAAATATCAATAACAAATTTATGGGTCTTATACCGATTTTATACACATCAGATATATGTATCAGTGTTAGTATCAGATGTTTGTTGGGGCATTGTAAGACATTATCTATCACTCCCGAATAACTGATTGAGCCTTCAGATTACGGATTCACAAATTCATCATTGAATATTTGATTTGAGGTGCTTTAGCGTTTGTTTATGTACCAAAATGAATCATCGTTCGTTATTATGGTTCGTTCGACATGGACGAAAAGAACTAAAGAATTCGTCGTTTTCCATGTGTCATGATGCCCACCCACACCCACACATGAACACCTAACCAAAATGGAGGGACAGAAAATGTAAGAATTTGTCCTGACTTCTAAACTAAGTTAATAAACCTCTGAACAAGCTAAGTGTATAAATAGCGAAACTATGTTAAACCTACGTATTCTTTCTATCAGGTCGTAATGGAAGTTTCGATCTTCGATTAAGTGAAAAATACCTAGAGTAAGTATAGATGAGTGAAAGAATACTTCTATAGATGATGATCTTCGTTACCATTGGGCATTGTAGACACATATCGTGAACGTAATATATGCCATCTAAGCATTATGAAAAGTGTGTTCGTAGACAGACACGGACCCAGAAAACGAAACAATGTGGATAAAACTCTTTTACCTTCAATCTTATTATTAGCATGAATGCATGTGTGTGTATTGTATATGTTTCAAACATCGCCAGCCATACTGTACATGGCAGACTAGGAAGATATACCCGACCAGTGAGACAGCAGCTCATGGTTCTAGTGCAAACTTGTAAAAGTTTATACACCAGAAAGTTATAATAAAAAGGCGACTACCACACCACCACCATTTGCCATTATTTTGTTCCCTCAGTTAGACAGCCTTGATAACTATTTGCCAATGCGAGTTTGCTCACAATTGACTTACAATTAAAGTATACATGTAATACCATGCATGTGTGTTATTATTGGGGAAGACGAATTTAGACATATTATGTGATGTATAAATATCAGGACGAACTACAAGTAGGATAATGAATGCATTTACATCCTACATATGTACGTATGTATGGATGAATGCCTCTTTTCTACTTGCGATGAATGTGAGTTTCTAGGTAGGTAGAAAAGAGGAGGTTCATTGGTGTCCATTCTACATTTCATCATTATTATCTTCATCTGGCCCATCATTACCCCGTCGTATCACCGTCCTATCATCTGCCGAAAAGAGTTAAATGTCAAATAAACCCCATGTTATAGGCACAGATTACAACTTTCGCTCGCTCTAATCATATATCCACTGCTGATTAGGATGAGATCGTCTTTCACCATTTATCTTTGGTAAGGATATGGTGCGAAGTGCGTATTGAATCTGGTATCATTTCTTTCCTTGCCATTTATACGATGATAAGTAAAACAGGAAGAATTATTGTGCACAGTTGAAACACGATATTCAGTAATATTATGAAATAAAAACACGAACAGAAGCGGGCAAAAGTCTAGTACACTGAACACTATACAATCTCAATCATATACAACATTTTGGAAAACGAAGAATGTGTAAGAGAAAGGCAAGCTGTTATTTCTAGATCCCTCATTTCAGTGCCAAGTCACTTGTCCAACTCAAGCATTATGTAGGGAATTGGAAATCTCATAAACTTGAGAAGATAATGACGGGTGAAAACTGATAAAGATGGCAAGTGATGAGCCCTTTATATCTTGGGTTCTTATTACATTACTGAAACTTAGCTCAATGAATTCTTGGAGGACGGGTTACAAAGCTTCAGTTTAGGTTTAGCTGATGTATATGGAGCTCTTCATCAACGTTTATTCATCATCTTACATACATACTTAATATTAAGCAATTTAATGGCACTTTAAGTACATCCTGCGCTACTTATACCCTGGGTGAATACATATCTCTTTCATAAACACCTAAATGTACCGTGATTCATAAGTATATTTGTTAAGCACGCACTTTACTATGCCATATATGTAGAGTTTTGTTATCATTTTGGAAAACGACAGCGTGTTGACTTTCCTTTCACTGCCGATTACACATGCATTTTCATGTAAGGTTAGTAGCGCTTTCGCTCACAACTCTGTTGCTGCATGTGTGAATACACACACATTGTGTACATAAAACTACTATTCGATATTCTTATGTATTCTAACGATACTGCATTGCACTACGGTTTTAGCACGACACGAATTACGTGTGCGGTTCGTAATAATATGCAATTTGTTACTGTTCTCTAGTTACACCAACGATGAATCAATAACTGTCCTTTTTCTACTCTCCTCCTACTCTACTTTCTCTTCTCTTGCTTATTCACCCTTGTCATAAGTCTCGACAAATTTACTTGTTTTAATAATACATATGCCTTCTACTAATTTTGAGTGATGCTACCAGAATGTTATCTCTGATTTTGGTAGTCCACAGATTAGGTTTACACTGCGAACGAACATGTATGAGACTATGAAAAAGACAAGATAAATAGAAAGGGCAAATTACAGAGCACGCATGATTAGAATCAAATGACACTTTCGCGGTTTTCAATGCGTTTAATTCCAGGAAAAATTGGAGTAATTAAAATCAATTCATCATGTTTGCGTAAGCATAGTTTTATTGTAGTTACAAAATTATTTGTAGATTATTTGTTAAGACTTTGCTTATCGTCATACAAAAAATTAAAAAAGCAGACATTATACGTGAGGCCTTAATATTGAATACCTTTTGTTTTGTCTGCTTCTACTCTTTGTCAGTGAAGCACAGAAGATTATATTGGAATCAACATTAGAAATGGGAGGAAGGATGTTCAGTATTAAATCATTGTTAAAGGATGAGGGTAATTAATTAAAACCTTTCTAGGAATTTCACTCTCATATGTAATCATTTGTGTGTACTAAGCAAACTTCTATAATTATCTTATGACGTAGACCCTGAATCGAGTAGGAGGGAAGTTCTTAATAATGTCCGTTTCGCGACTCACGTTTGTAGGCACTGTGGGTGATCGTAATTATGAACGAGTTGAAAGAAAATTTACGAACATGGTCTCATATACCCCCTGAGGGCACATCAGTAATCACACCCAGGAATAAATACTTTTCCTTTTTCATTGTAACGGAAGTAATACACACACTACACACATATTATAGTTTCATGGGCGATGGCAATGAGGAATTACTTGTCATTGAAACTCTCCACTGGGTTTCTATGTCTGACCCTACTAGCAGTATCATAAATTTTTGGAACTTCTTGCTCTTATAAGCATAAACCAACAGAATATCAAGAATATAAAAATCTTGCTTAAATATTTTCGTAGTTAATGATGCGTAAAAATTATCTTCATATTTATTCATTTTTTACTATTCTAAAGCTCACTACTTCAAATCAATACGTGTACTGTTATCGCTCGAATAGTCGAGCTCTCTTATTTCTTATTATTATTATAGTTTTTTGAAAATCATTAAGTTATTCCCTATAGACTGGTTAAAAGTATCTCTTGTATGTGCGCATCCAACA
>JAANSM010003880.1:0-12165 GCA_036850725.1 Orchesella villosa | reverse complement strand
TCCAGTCCGACGCCTGAATCGTCTCAAAATTTAAATAAAATTATTATGAAAGTCATTTACATTTAATTGCTCTACAATTTCGTACTTGTAAAGGGTTTCAAGTTCCATTACGACGACAGTTAATGCTCTCTTCAGAAAAATGAACCTCTGTCAAAACTTTCCAAGTTGAAATTATAGTAATTGATTATTCTACGAAATTTTATGCTTGAACTATTAGGGAAAGCATCCTTGTTCTACAGGGTGGAAATTTATCAAAATATTTTCAACGTGGCCAAATAAGTCAACGTGCATGAATACTGAATAGTCAAGATGAAAGTGAAGTTTGAAATTCCCCTATAAAGTGAGAACTTTTTAAACAATTACACCCACAGAAAATTAAGAAAAATTCCAGTTCATTGATCTGGCTCATTTTTGACAAGATGTGTAAGATATATTTATGTAAATTCACGTAAATTGCATATGTCAGTCGAGTCCATGTATCAAGGTTATACACAGACAGATAGATCGTTATTCATTCATTCTTTCAACTTCTGACGATCGAATAAACTCAATTTTTTCGAAAGTATCTAGGTGCAGTTGTGTTATTGTTGAGACAATCAAGTTTAAAGATTGCACTTCTTTTGTTCATGTTAGCTAAGATCACCTGCAGAGCAGCTCCTTTTTGAAGGAAGAAAAGAAACGTCAAACCGAGTAATATTACATAATTACGATGCTTTCTTCAAGTTTTCGTTAAGTTGTGGTAAAATATTATATTTTTGTTAAAGCTGACAAGGTAAGACAGGGACAAAACTTAGGTTTTATCATTCAGCTAGCAGATTTCGGAAGTGCGACATTCTAGAAAACGTATTGCCTACTGCCTACTCCGAAGTTACTGAAAGCTTTCCCTCTAACGGAAGAGTGAACCCGAAATTTAAAGTTTTATTTTCGTCGGCTGTGATAACATATTTATATACAGTTGTACAACATTCAGGATACTTACCAAATCTTATGAAAAATAAATCTAAAGTAGCAGCTGGATTCCACAAACCAAGTAATCATTTCCCGTATCTAATGCATTTTTTCATAAAGGTACCATAAAAATCCCACAGTTCAGGGAGTATAAACTATAGAATAATGCTTTCGTAGACCGACAGCAGCAGCCTAAATCGATCTGTCACCGCAATGTATGTACATATACATCTTGCTTCCATGAATCCGCACCTTTTCCTTTAGAGAGTTTTTGTGAAGTTGAGATTGTTGAGAATACGCACAAAAGAAAAATTTCAAAAAAAAAAATTCTGAAAAGAAAATAGCAATATATGGTAGCCACAAAGGTGTACATCAAATATGTTTATTATTTATGGGAGTAGCTCACTATTCCTTAAAATTATAAGCCCGTCTCCTTTTTCACTGCTTATGATTTAGGTCCAAACTTTCTTTTTCTGACTTTCATTCGTTTGATATAAAATTGAGTTTGTTCCTGTATAAACTACACAATGAATAAATATATATACTTGTCGTTGTCGGACGATCATATCACAAGTATATAGCACTGCAGGAAACGTTGTTACGGATGGCTGCTCTAGACTTGTATGATACTTGCAGCCAGTGAGAATATAATACAAATATAGGTGAGATGCTTACGTGCCTCCTCAATTTCCGATTGCTCCTTGCCCACATTGCTTCGTCTATCATTTCGGGTGAGGAGTAGCAAAAGAAAGGATTTTATCAAGCGTCTCGATATGGTTGAATTTACGCTAATTTAGCTTTCATTCGTCGTGATAAATATGTTCTTAGTAGGATCCTTGAAGTGAGTGAATGATGAATGCTTGTCTACCTGGATGTCACCCCCTTAAACATAAGCACCAAAAGTTCCAAGTGTGTACATGGTATGCTGCAAAGAAAAGTTCACAGAGAAAGTACATATATATGAAAACTTCGATATACTGCAGCATTAGTTATTCGGCACAAGTATGTGGTTGAAGTACTCTAATAAATTGTGTTTCTCCGTAAGAAAAGAATTCGTCAGGCATACTGACATTTCAAATCCTTTCCAGCCTTTCATTTTTCCAACACCACCACAACATAACGCAGAGATGCTTATATGTATAGTAATATGGAATACTTCCCTTGCCCATTCTCTAGAATCACGCATTGTTCACCTTCAACCGTTCAATTTTTTTGAGACGGTGAAAGCAAAGCTTTTTCTTGTTCCCATTGTCTATTGTAAGCTGTGTGGTATGGCTTCCACCATTGAAGTACACCTTGTGCAGTAAAGGTTTCCTGCTCGTTTTAGACATTTTCTGGATATGATTTGGCGGAACTAGAAATAAATGAAGAAGAACTTAAAAATCACTTGCCTTTTTCTTTTTTCTCATGCTTTTTTTCGTATTCCACTTGTTACGTACGTAGATTTATACTTGGTCTGTGCTCGTAATATCAACTGCACGCAACAACAGCAGCGGATCAGTATGCCCCAATGTGCTACTATCACCTTTCACTGCCAAGATAAAACTATGTATGTAGGGTTAGTATAATACGTAATGCCTTTCAAGCAATTATTTGCTTCAATAAACCGACAAAAGAAGAAAGTTTACAATTAGAACAGCTCAGCATGTTACTCATTTTCCGTTACAAATGTATACTGAGTATATTTAAACTGAAATAGTGGTAGGATCAGCAAAAAGAAATGACTTGTAGAATTGAGTAATTGATCTCGTATTCATCTCAACCGTTCTGTTACACTATACCTACAAAAACATTATCTTCTCTACGTGCTTTGCTTATCGACAGAATATGATGGGCATTTAGTGGAGTTTTTCCATTTGACTGACTCATTTGACTTGTTATAGTTTTCGCATCATTTAGCAATCTGTGCACTCGAATTAACATCAGTGTACGATTGATTATATATACCAGGGTTGATCCCATTTAATTGTATGAGAGCAGCCCTGATATGTACATAAGCTCACTCAGCGATGATGACTACAAAGTCTTCATAACGTTTGAGTAAAGGGTTTTAATAGAATTGAAGTTTATTTCAATTTGAAGTGAGTTAATTAAAATTGTGCTTACTATCTTACATACATTACTTCTTTCTATTCGTAATTGCTACTTTAGGAAAAGTTGATACAATATACTTACTTCATGTAAAAATATTATTTTTCTTTTATAGAACTGGCTCCCGGTAATCAAAAGAATCTCACAAGTTGGATACTCCGTATCATTCGTCACCCTTGTGATTGCCCTTTTCATCCTCCTATCAATTAAGTAAGTATTAACGATCTTGTAGGTGGGCGTATATAAAAGCTCGTCGTCAGCTATGTGCTTAATTTTTAAATGATCATGATAAAAATATTAAATACATTGCACTCATGTATAATATATATAAATACTCAAATACACCTCAACAAATTTTCATAAAAAAATTTTATGGTTTGTGTTCTTAATTGGTTTGTTTTTTATAGAAAATTAAGGTGCCCACGGAACACTCTTCATATGCATTTATTCGTCTCTTTCNTTCATGTGTCGAGCGTTTAGGGCTCTTCTAAAAGATTCTCTATTCATCGAAGGAATTGGACTTTCTCAGTCTGTCGTTGATGGGATGTGGGTGAATGAAATCTCGGTAATTATATTATACTCATCATCATTTATGTATAATGACATCGTCAGACTGAAAGGTCTCTTAAAGGATGAAAATCCATTTCTAGAAAAACTTAAGCGATTCACAGGCTCATTCAACATACTTTTACTACGCGCTTAAAAATCCTCATTTATAGTGATTTTAGTTTCCTTTCCACAAAAATATTATGAAGAGGTTTAAGTCGTTTTTCATGTTGCGTATGCCAGAAAAAGAGCTATGCTATGGTTGATTTGATAGTGGTGGCACTGTGGCAGCAGTAATGTTTAACTTATAAATCCGTTAAAAAGTAATATCGTGGAAAGCACGGCTTCATATTTTATCTGTCTTCTAAGATTTTCTTCATTTTATGAGAAATACCGTGTTGAATAGATCAATACAAGATCTAAAATCAGGAAAAATCGTTGGCGCATAAATTAATTCTGTAGCCAGAGAAAAACCATAACGCAGAAAAAACTTGCATCCTTGTAGGACACAGTCTTCCATAATACACTAGCTCAGTGGGGAGCTTTCACCTTTTTTGAATGAATTTTACATCAAGTTTAGGCAAACCTTTTCAAAGATGCTTTCTCTACTGTTAATAAAACTTGAAACAAACTTTACCACGAGCTACCATAAATTATTTCTTTAGAAATTATCAATCATAGAAATTGCTCAAATTTTCTTTGCGTGTGTACATAATGCATGGAACCAGAAAGTAATCCAATCCAAATGATTTAGTTTGAAAGAATCTAGAAATTTCATTTCTCACAATGAATAGCACTGGTCCTAATGCAAAATGCAATAAAGTACGTTTTCTACTTTAGTTGTATCATATTATTTTATTCATTCATGTCAAATGTCAATGTAAAAACTTTAGTTGTGCATGTTGGCCATATATAACAGAGAAATTGCGGTTGTATTTCCTGTAGAGATTTGTTTAAGGGATGTAATCAAAAGACAAGATTGAGAAGTCTATGAGGAGCGAGCAAGTAGTTTAAAAGATGCATATCATCGTAGACATTGTAATTTCCTTTTCTTACTTGATATGTTAATTCATGCAGACTTGGCAGTGCAAATTGGTAACGAGTCTGTGGCAGTATTTTATCGTGGCAAACTATACCTGGATTTTAATGGAAGGTTTGTATCTTCACAACCTGATTTTTCTGGCCCCATTCTCTGACTCATCCGCCATCACTGCGTACGTGTTTCTCGGTTGGGGTAAGTTCACACAATAGACTTGAGCTGTGTGTATGTAATAATATGTTCGAGAATCTGTATGGAAATGAAGTGCTTAGGGTGTTCCGCACATGCAAGTTTCCCAATTTGTTACGACTTGACTTGCATACACTTTATGTAAATCTTATATATCCATAATATCATCATGCTCAATCTTCATAATGTAATGTGTTATGTCGTCTACTTTCCAAGTCGAGCATTGCTGATGAATTCAGAACTCACGTAGATTTTAGATTATAAATTCAGGTTTCGATTTTTTACGAAATGGTTTATGGCTTGAATATTCAGAATGTAAATTGCAAACACGTTCTGTTCCAAGGTTGTCCAATCCCTGTTGTTGGAGCCTGGATTATTTCACGAGCTCTACTCGATGATTCCCTGTGTTGGACTACTCACAACAGCCCGCATCTCTTCCTCATCATCCGCATTCCTATCATTCTTACGATAGTGGTAAGATATATTATATTTTTATTCTCTAGACACATCACATTCTTTCTTTTCTGCATTCCGACCAAGAAAAGATTAGAAAAATACTATCGAGTATATCGTTGCTTTCGATCGATCGAACAGATTTGCAAAATTAAAAGTAGGTATAGGGAAGCGACTTTATTACAGTGTGGTGTGATGATCCTCGTGTGTCGATCATGTGAACTTTTTCCCAACAAAGTTATCCAATGCGTGAAAAAAGTTGAATAGCAGTGCTTAAAAGATGCTGAAACTGTGGTTTTTTTTATATATATCTGTAACACCATTGAATAAAATGATGGAGGATCCAGCATTTTATTCAATGGAATCTCTTGAAACTGCTTTCACCAAATGTAAAACAACTTTCTCCAATTCTTTAAGGACACAGTTGGATTAGATGACTTAATTTGGAGCACAAATTAGTTTCTGGTCTAAATGTGATTAATTTTAAACCCAATGGCTTCTCTAATTCTTCAAGTTTTACTTGTACGATTGAAAACCAACTGGGTGTAAACTTACTAAGCGAAGCTTATCACTAATATGTATCAGCAACTAAAACAGCGTGAAAGAATTATTATACGTGGAAGAATGCTATACCATCACCTTCGATTCCTATCTCTGATGTTGATCCTTCAACGTTATTTTATTATTGGATTACTACAAGCTTGTTATAAACGCGAAACTTTCCACTGCACCCCCTGCGTAGTAGTCCCACTGTCTTTTCAAAAACACTCATCCCGAAATTCAACATTCCATTGATCCATGAAGGGAAGGTATGAAATTGTGCGAAAGATTTGTTTTTAAATCAATACCCTATAACACGCAAGCAGAGAGAATGATTAATGTGTTTGCTTTCACCAAATTTCAAAAATAAAAGTTTATTCTGGAACGATGTATAGGTTAAAACGATCAAATGCAGCCTTGACAAAGTGAAGACCATGAGTTTATGTACAGCATCACATGACGTACATAGGGAAAGCAGTTGCTTGCGAGTTGTGGTAGCGTATTTTGATCCTTTTTTTCATGGACTAGTACCTCTGTTCAACTAGACTTTGAAGTTCAAAAGGGAACTAAATAATTTTACAGATACCAATAGGAGCAAGTGCTTGAGTATGTGTACGAGTGCGAGTGTATGACATGAAAATGTGTACCTACGACGAGTCTGTTTATGTTTCCGCACAGGTTGATTTTTGTCCTCTAGTTTAGTACCCTTTTGGTCTAAAAGATAAATAAGCCGTGTCTTCTATATACATATAATTCAAGTTTACTTAACTCCATCCAAATTGTACAAAAAAAGAGTGTTTGCTCTTGTTGGAGGATGGCAGAGAGCATATAATGTGAAATAATGACATGTTTTTCTTTCTCTCTCTCTTCTTTTTTCAGCTAAACTTCATATTTTTCTTGAACATTGTTCGAGTGCTTCTTTTGAAGCTCCAGTCAGCCGTATCAATTGAAACACGAAAATACAGGTACAGGTATGTTGAGATTGGGAACTCATGCAGGTTTTTACCCTAAAATGACAAATATATACAATGTATTAAAAAATGAATTGTGTTTCACTATTTGATGCAAAAGAAATCTATAGAATATGATAATGTATATATACATGTGCAAAGTTTGTATGTATGTTCACACATTCGTTTATGTTGCTGGCTCTACATAATAATATATTACCTAGATGTCTTCGCTTTTTGTGTAGGCCAACTTGCTGGTCTTCGTTCTTCTCTCATATGCTATTTCCATTCCTTTTCAGTGGACTGAGCATGGCTACCATACCACATACGAACTACTAGTCGGTTAGTACTCTCATCAGTTATGACATGACTCCAAGATTCTACTATAAGTTCACATCAACTTGATTCACAATGTAGGAAGAAAGAACTTCTTGTTTCAACAACATAAAGTCGTAGACCTACAAATATAAACAGTTACTTCAATTCCCAGTTTTTAAATCTTGAAAACGTTATGTCTAATAAATATTGAGTCTTTCTTGGATAAACTATTATAGTCTCCGTACTTATAGCTGCATATATGTTTTATTTTTTCATGAAGAAACACAATTTCGAAATGGATTTTTGGCTCATGATTTATAGCTCATTTTAATGGGATGTTCAGATTGAAATTTGGAGTAAACTACTATCGTCGATTCAGAACTGTGTTACGGTTCTAAGTATTTTTTCTATCATATATAACCAGGTCATCCGAAAATGAAACATAAGTTATAAATTCTTACTTTTCTATACAACGCGATTAGACTTTTAGAAAAAAGCGTGTTAAAAACCTGCATGGGTACCTTTTGTTACTGCTTAGAATATATATAATACATTTTGTCAAATTTAATTTGTTCAATTTTTCAAATTTTTTGCTGTAAACACATTCTGGTATACATAATAATTATAATTATTATATTGTGTAGGTAGTAACCAAGAATGAAATTAGTATTTTTTCAAAATTTGATGAATTTTAATATACACTTGTGTGTGCATGTGCATTTACTGTCTGAACCATCCCTGCAAACTGGCTTTTCTACAAATCCGAAGTTGCTTATAAAGATGCTATATAATGTAGTTTGATAGATTTACAAAATGTATGTTATTGAGAAAACCTGTAAAGAATTCCCTTCCCTTGTTGCTTCACATTATCTCGTAATGCTTCCCGTGACCTTGTGACTTCTTTGTGATTTGAGTAAAGTTTAGTGTGCAGATGGTATTTTTCAGTAGATTATGATTAGTATTGGGAGTAGTACTTATGTTATCATTGGAATAACTTTGAACGTGTAATTTGCACCGATGTAATCGTTTGTTTTCGATGTTCCTTTAGAAAATGGGCAAAGTCAACTTTAGTTTTGGTGCCGCTGTTTGGAGTTCACTATATGCTATTCATTGGCATGAGCTTCTACGTTGGTCGGGATCCGGTTATTGAAGTTACATGGCTATTTTGCGATCAACTTTTTGCAAGCTCCCAGGTACGAACTGTTTTTATAAAACCTTATATAGAGCTAAATGTAGATAACTTTTAATGAACGCTTTCCCTTGGTTTCATTTTAGTAAGTAGTTCTTAAAGTGCTACGATGCCGAATTCGGTTCGGTGATGGAATATAAATTGTAAGAATGTGTGAGATTACGAATACGTTATAATTCTCGCTGAAATTTCAAACCCTTATTGTTGATCGCTCGACAAAACATTTTTGGAACTTGCTGGTAAGATTACGTGCATTAACGAGGGTAAATATAGGCATATCGTACTTATCGGCATACGGTACGATTGTAGTAACGGGTTGAAAACTAATATTCCCAACTAGGGGATTTATCTGTTGCCGAAAAGACGCATTTTCCTTCTTAGAAGGTTGGAAATGTACAATGTAACAGATGTAGAAACAAAAGACAACTTACTTAAAAGCTTCTCACTCAAAAAAGGCATGTCATATTGTTACAGTTATAAAAGTGTGTATTTTTTAGTTAAGTTTAAAAACAAACTTCAATTCAAGCCTTACTAAACTTTGCTTCCAAAAAGGATGCTCATGGTTTGAAGAGTGTGTGAGTGTGTAAATAATGGTAGAAGACAAAAGAATAAAAGTGAAAGTTGAATTTGCTAACCGTGTGGCATAAGCTTAATATCTGTGATCCAGCATGGTAGGTTTTAAACCACTGGGTGTGCAGTCGCAGATGTGAAACCCCTTCCCATGTAGATTTCCCACGGGGCAAACACAAACCCGTAAAAGAGCTAAGCGAGGTGCACGTACAAAAAACATTTTAGTATTATATATGCTACCGTGCGCTCTGAGCTCCTGACAGATCTACTAACGCGATAGTATGCTCAGTAATACATTATTTTTTTAAGGAGTCTATTAGTCTCCATATATATAGTATACTTATGTTATTCGCATATTCGTGCTGACTCTGTAAAGTTTAAGATTTTTGGAATCTTGCCTGCAATAAATCATAATGTAAATCATGAATGATTTCATTTCCCATTTGTAACAACCCCGTATCAAATAGAAAACATTATGACATATTCACGGCTTTTAGATGCGTAATTAGGTACTAGGAATGTATGCTTGTCACTTTTTAGCTGACTAAGAATGTTATAGATGCTACTCATATTTTTTACTTTTCAAATGACTGACTCTTTATATTTAGGGATGTTTCGTTGCCGTGCTATACTGTCTGCTGAATGGAGAAGTGCGATGTGAACTTGGAAAGAAATGGACCACATGGAAATCTGAAACTGAGACAAAGAACATTTGGGTCCCTCTCAATCACATTACTACACGAATGCAACGCAGGTGAGAAAGCAAAACTTTTCTACTTATTTTGAACATAGTTTTAGAATCCGAATAGTTTGTTTGTTTGCACTTGCACACACAAGCAATGACAATGAGTCTGCTGAGAATGAGTAGTGACCTATCGAATGTTTGTATAAAGCAAGGAGTACATTTTGTTTTAGTCCTCGCCAACTTTTGTGTCTTTCTCTTTATATTCAATACAAATGGAGGGCAATCCTTCATGCTGACACACTCATTTTGAAGACAAACGGAGTAATATTTTGTTACTTTCCTGTGAAAACATCAGAACTGGCTGATTTTGTATTCATGTCTCAAGTGCTGACTAAAAAAATAATCCGTGCAAATTTCTGCATCCACTATTTCTTGCTATTTTCAAGTTTGAACTATGCACATCGTCAAATGGAAAGTGCAGTTATTTGTATGTTGGCTGTACTGAACTTCAGTTACGTTTATAAGTCCAAACAAACGTACGCGTTGTGTCGTAACACTGTACGCACTAGCAAGTGCAAATTAGTTTACTATGTAAGTATGTAATTTGTTGTCGTACAAAATTTTCCTACTTGCCTTGCTCATCCGCTTAGAAATGTCATTATCTCAGTCAGAGAATGCTTATTTCGTTTACACAAATTCATTTCTTATACGATGCTACTTACTACCCCCATTCTTTCATCTAATATTGGACTTGAGAAATATAAGGCAGCATGTGGTATCTGGTATGACATGGAGATAACAATTTCTAAAGTAGAGTGTCATATAATAATAGTAAAAGTAAAGACGAAAGAGAAAGAACAAGTTGTATGAAAGTTTCATCTAGAATAGTTGATGGTATATTTGCACAACATACAACAAACCCTCCTCACGAAATAGGTATTGTGGGGTACTCTGAGTATATGACACGATCATATTTTACCCACTCAGCAACTCAGCATGTTTATTTGTTGAAGGAGACGCATTCCATAACTCTTGATGCTATCATTCAGCTTGATCATAGTCCCAACAATACGAATATAAAATATCGCACGCCATTTCCCTTCATTCTTCTCAGAGTAAATAGTGGTGCTTTATTGTGAACATGAAATTGAACTGCTAGAAGCTACCAAATTGATGCTGAGTCCGTGAATTCTTTTATATATTATATTGAACCTTATGTAAATGTAACTGCACGACTGGGTGGGTCTACATATACTATGAGCATTTAGTTTCTTGTCATCCATATATGAGAAATTGAGAAGTATACAGGAGTGGCCTGAAGCTTTCTACCTTTATCAGAAGAAAGTTCTCTTCGGATCGAAATGAAATGACATTGGGCTGTCAGTCAATGATGCTCTAATTTCTTACTGGTATATTGACATAATATGCCAGTTGCGTTATCATACGATGACACGATGAGCAAGCATATTATCCAACTCTGCTTGTGACTCGTAACTGACAGGAAACAGAATGAAAGCAGTCTCATTTAGTGTGGAACACTTGAGAAAACAATATCATTGCTTACAGATGACTGGCGATTATAGTACAGTGCATATTATCCAACTCTGCTTGTGACTCGTAACTGACAGGAAACAGAATGAAAGCAGTCTCATTTAGTGTGGAACACTTGAGAAAACAATATCATTGCTTACAGATGACTGGCGATTATGGTACAGAACCTATTTTAAATGTAAGTCACGAACAAAAGTGCACTGAAGCTCTTGATCGACGCATCGATCTCTGTATAATGTAAGCATGTTTAATAAGTAAGAATGTGCATTCTAAAGAAACTCTCAATGTACTAATAGTAGATGGTTGTAAATAATGCCCAATGGCAATGGCAAGTATGGGTGTAAACGGTTGTAAATAGTTTGCTAGAATCTAGTATAACAACTAGCGTGCTGGGAAAGCTAATAACGTGTCAGTTTCTTTTGTTAGTGTCAGAGGAATCTAAATCACGTGTACTGCAAATTATATTTGTATTCAAATCTACATATTGAAATCTTCTTCAGTTCACAGATAACGTATAAATATCTTGTTATTTAGAAAAGGGTAAGCAATATTACAAGTAATTTCGTTTTGAGTTGTACAAACTGCTTTCACCCTGCGAAAATTGAAAGAGCAAAAGCAGAAAAGGAAGAAGAGTTTTTAATGCACGCGTTTATTTGATGGTTAATGTATATATGCTTTGCATCTATGTGAAAAGTAAATTTTAGATATAAATATTGCTTCTCAAGTTTAATCAGAGATAGAGAGTTTATTGTTCTGTCAAGCTAACTTCGTCATTTGTAATCACAATTACTATCCATTAAATGGTTCTTGTGTAATTTTAAAGGCAAAAATATTTAGGGGTTAAAGACTGCATAAAACATTATACCGCATAATCTGACGTAGTTATTCCGCGTACAAATTGTAGTATTTGTGTCATAGTATGTCGTGTAAAATGTGATGTACAACAAGCATTTTGTAAATTGGTTATGACTGGAAAGTAAAATATCTTAATCCCTGAAAGAACATTTTACCTAATTGCTTGAAAGAAAGTGTTTTCTCTCGCTTCGGGAAAAGCTCATATTTTGCAAGCTTAAACCTTATATACTAACAGCATATT
>JAANSM010003879.1:0-12166 GCA_036850725.1 Orchesella villosa | reverse complement strand
ATAGTGGTAGGTAGTACTATTGCAATATTCTGGCATAAGTAAACTGCGACAGGGCAAGCTGTTTTGTTGGTAAGTAGATGTTGATAGATGTAAAACACGCATTTAACATTAACGTCATCACGCTGCAAACCCAAAGTTTCGAACCACTTACTAAAGTACTTACACACATGTATACTAAAGAAGAGTTAGGTTACTAATCTTTCCATTCACTGGATCCCGTATTCGTATTTCTCATATAGGTTCTAAGCTATACCACAATGCCACCTTATAACGAAAATAGACACAAAAAATCTAGCGAAAGCGACAAAACAAACACCAAGCTTCATGCATATTCGTCGGTAGAAGGAAACATGGAAAACGTCTTTTACTTCGGCAATATTATAAATATACAAACTGCATATACATTTACGTACAAGAGTAAAAGTTTCTTAGCTCAATGTGTGAAGTAGGCACTTATCCGGAACACTTTCACTGGTATAAATTATATCGTATGAAGATTATTTGTAAATGAAAGTACTCACAACTTAGGTTGTTGGTGCATTCTTCTGATACGAGAGAAACAAATATTCGAATGTGAAAGCATAGAAAAGTTGAGCTACGAGCTGTGATAATATAATGACCGGTGAAAGCCTAAGTTTAGCTTACTCCATAATATGACCTCAAGTAAAATACTACAATATGCTTGAGTGACGTTGAGTCAAACTCAGACCATAGTACACAAACAAGGAAATGTGCTTGGAAAGTCATTCTCATTTCTCTGTCGTTCTTGGGAATAAGTTTTCAAGTTCCTCTAGCTCCGGACAAGGAGAAAATAAAAAATAAATCGCCCGGATTTCATGTGTTCACGAAGTAAGTACCGACAAAGACATTGCACGGGTGTCGCCTTCTTCCTAAACCTTCCTGTGCCTCTGACTCAACAAATGCGGTCGTTGCCTTTTATAAGTCCATATCAAGTATATGTTTTGCTGCACTCCGATTAACAACAAGCTTTTCGTTCACGTTAGATTGTGTGCCACCTACTTATATTGTACATGCACTTGCTATCAAATGCACGTAGCAGGAGCACCAAAAAAATCATACCCACAGTAATACTCCTCTCAGAACGTAATGAAAATCTACATCGTATAAGTAATTCACATTTATCGAGTATGACCTTTTAGGAGGGATTGATATTGAAAATCTATTGACATGAAAACACAAATTCAAATACGAAACTACGAAGAAGAATCTGAAAAAGAAGTATAGTGAACAGAGTAGAACTAGGAACAACCTAAAAAATTTAGCGAACTCTTTCGCACACTTTTTCTCGTGTTCACATTGCTTACCAAATATTGGGCATGCAAATACCTGCTCGAACTCAGTGAACTAGTCAGGCATTGATGATTACCAGACCTCAATTTTCTGTCGAGTCTAGAAAAACGTACATTTGTAAGATGATTTAACTTTGCAGGTTTGCTTACTGTGATGAAAACAAAATGTAGACACTGATACATCTACTACGACTGAAATTGTCATGAAGTTATAAAATAACATCTTTCAGTAAACCCCTAGTTCCGAGTCGTATAATTCAGAGAACATAAACATAAGTTACCAAAAGATTTTTTACTAGATTGAGTGAGGACTTTTGCAAAGCATACAGCATATAAAGACTTGATTTGCCATAAACTTTTCAGTGAAAGCAATTTTCGTTTTATACGCCTTCTGCTTTCTGGCAATAAAATATGTTGTAAGTAATCTTTCCATCCGTCCACCACCATAATAAAAATGCGACGAAACTTGGCAACTTGGCATGCTCTTCTTACTGAATAATATAATTCAAAATTATAAACCTAACACAAAACCACGTGTTAAAAATAATTTCAACATTGCAGTTACATTTTTCATGCAAGATGTTTAGTTTTATCTATTCGGCGTGTGAGCAACAATACTCAGTATTATCCAATCAACGATCTGGGACAATAAAGAACGCCTGAAGAATAGATAGCGAATACAATATATGACAATGATAACCTTTAAAAATGCATGGATTTTGTTATGATTTCAAAATCTGAGTACTATTTCATTTTGCCAATGCGAAAATTGCACCAACACCAGACCATGCTTTAAAAAAATATTGATATGATTTGTAATGACGCAATACACAATACATTTTTTACAGCTACTTATTCAATCCACTTAATTATCTATAATAAGCATTGATATTTATCTTTCAACCTTGGCATGATACTTTGGCTGGTATGTATATACTAAATGCTTTGTGTTGCCATTCTTTTCATATCTACAAATTATTGAATTTAATTAGACATTTTTAGTTCCAGCCACTTTACTCGACGATAGTTTATAGTTTACCTTCACGATGATCTAAAATTATAAAAATGTCGGCATAGAATGAGAATGCGAAGTTCCATTTATTCTATAAGGTGTCCAGAGCACATTCAACATTTACTAGGCCCTGTGTTGGCAAAACAGCGCTTTTTTGAACAAAAATACATGCTTTTTTGAATAATTGCTGTTTTCTAGCTTTTTTGCTGTTTTGGTGCTTTATTGCTGTTTTACAGCAATAAAGCATCAGATTTTGATAAGCAAAAAAGCTGCTTAAAAAGCAAAACAGCAATTCAGCAATAAAGCGCTGCTTTGCTGATTGCCAACACAGACTAGGCCATAATATACTAAAATAGGCAATGGCAGACACACTTTCACTGAATGATAAGCAAGTTTATTACCTGGCACTGTAGATCTACGTATGCTAACGTTAGGGTGTATCTAGGAAGGGCTAACAGAAGAGGTGAGAGTTTTTAAATTTCACTCGTGTATACGAATATATAGAAGGATAAAGCAATTCCACGCAGTCACTATAATACGCAGTAATTACATGTACTCCTTCAGAAAGATTATTAAGCAGACGGACAGGATGGGTCACCAATTAAAAAATTGATTCCGAGCGAAACACGAAGGTTATTTTTTAATTTTTAACAACATGAAGNCCAATTAAAAAATTGATTCCGAGCGAAACACGAAGGTTATTTTTTAATTTTTAACAACATGAAGCCATCATGAGTTATTATAATCATTATTGATAACACGGGAATGTCCTGGTGCCAATGGACTACCGAAATAATTTAGTATTTTTCTTAGTTTACTCATTACTGGATCGATCACGAATGCGAAAAAGGAGACGCAGAAACTACATACAACATAATAATATGGAAAGTAGTGTGACCATAACCTATTAAACGAGAGCGATCAGGAAATGTGATGCTGCTTCGCATGGCGTGCCAATGCATAGTGCCGATTTTAATTTATTATTTAGTCCTAGGAGATTTTAACTAAACAGTCAAGAGTTCAATACACATAGTAGTATTCGACAATACAACAAAAAACGAAACATCATACGAAGTTTCCTGTGTCTCACGTCACCCCTTTCTCACAAAAGAAACTATTTCCATCGAAAATTATGATAAAACATGAACTAATAATGTATATCTATGTGATAAAAATTGTTTTCCATTAATTGTAAGCCATTCACTAACAAAAATTTAATTAATTCCAGCCCATTCAACGACCCAACCCTATCAAACCCCACCTGACCCTTTAACATCTGGGAGCGACCATGAATAAGATATAATTTCATCAGGCAAAACCATAATAGATACATGTAGTTTTCCAAACAAAGCCTATGATCACAATGCCCAATACATAATATACATAATTCAAACTGGTCGAATGAAAACAGTTGGAGAGCAATAGAAAACTAGGCCATAAAAGAAAAATTGTATATACGGTCGAATAGCCTATTTCTACTTTAATGCGGGTAGTATAGTGGCAGTGCATTGTTAATACAGTATGTAGTGCATGCAATGAAAACTTAAGGTTTTTTCTATGTTGTGGTTTGCTATTCAGAAAGAATTCTTTACAACCGTAGTTTGCTATTTTGTTTGGTCCTCCATTGTTCATTTAGAACTGCAGCTCTTCATAGCAATTTTTTATATTCGTGCTGTGCCGAGCCCAAGACTTTTTCTTAGTAATTGTTGACGATTATTTTGATGGCTTTGTAGTAGCCTCGGGCATTGCAGGATAAATGGATGTTTACCCGGCCACATTTATCAAACCGTTCGAAACCACAAAAACTAATGGTGCATGTCTCTCATGTGAGTAAATACAGTTATTTCAGTTTTTCTTCTGTAGACAATCATTTCGCTGACTAAAATGAACCGTGGTTTTTTCGGTGCAACATGTAGTTTCAGTTGGCTACTTAAGTACATGTACCAAACAATTACACAACAGAGCGGATGAAGCACTTTTTGCTTGCAGAAACTTTTTCAAGCTCGTTCGTTGCTCTGTATATATGTGTGTGCCAATTTGTCACTAACATACGAAGTACCTACTGGCACAATAAAACATGCAGCTACCAGTTGCGTTTTTACTAAAGTGCAGACAAAGAAAAATATACTACGTTACATTGTGGTACAGGCAGTCCATTCCACTAGACAAATACGAAGTGGACTTGATCTGTTCGAAGTCATCCTTTTCTCCTTTAAATGAACTGGCGCCATCCGCAGTAGCATGTTGCCCAACGGGTCAATGTATATGTAATCGCAACTTGCAAAACTTTACTTTTTCTATATTACTTCCGACGACATACTTGAACAATCGCAATTCCTGAACTTTTGCCTTGCTACATCAACTTTTGTTTGCGTTTATCTTAAATGCATACATCTTTTAAACTACTGTATACCGCCTGTACGAAGATATTGGATATTTATACTTTTGTGATGTATTATCTAGATTTCATCTTCTTTCCCAAACCGATCTTTTGAACTTTTACTAGAAAATTTATCATGAAAGGTTTAAATCTGTGACTGTGACTGACGTAAAGCAGGCATACTAATAATTGTCTTTGCTTTGATATTCAAACAACACTATATAGCTGGAGGCCACACATTCATTTTTTCATTTCATATTACATCCAACCAAATATTTATGTTGGTATGAACAAAGTAAAAATGAGAGTGTTTTTGTCTTCTGTGCAATATACAGAATGTCGCACGAAGAAAGTCAGCAACTGTCCTGCCGTTTGGGCTACCTAAACTAAACCTTTTGAAGAACATTAAAATGTAAATGTAACTTTTGTGTAATAAAACTTGTCTAATGGTACCACAACGGTATATGATATGATACGTATGTTTTCCCTATGAATCGGAGCAAATGGGAATGAGAAAAAATGGAAAAGAAGGAAAGCAGCTGGATGCGATTGAGAAGTAGGGATGGCATATGCGCAAAATTACTTTGAGAAAAAAGTTGTTACAAACTCCACTACTGACTATGTATAGCAGAACTGGTGGAAACTGGAACTGACATGCCTGTTAATGGATTCCTTTTTCTTTCTCACAAATTAGCATAGAAATTACGATTAGTTTACTGCATTCCTCAACCAACGGGTTTACATAATATTCTAATGTTTCAAAAAACTTTCTCCGCTTTCACAGTTTCGACTTCAATACCTCCTCTCCAGCCTCCACTGCTGGACACGCTAATATGTAACAACAGACTATAAACTTCGTAGTTTATAATTGAGGCGGATACTGTTTTTGAAGTGACGGATATCATTATTCATATTACATAATTATATATCAAATATTAATATATGTATAAATTATTTTATAAAAATTTTAATCATTCGTAATAATATATATATTCATATTATTTTTATAGTCACGTACTTTTATAGCCTTATAGTTAGATTTTATTTGGAAATTGTTTCATTCTTCTAGACGACTCTGAATGTGCATATGCATCAAACATGAATATTAATACGCGCTATGTACTTATATAACTTTTTGCACTCTTTCCAAAGGCTTATAAAAAGTAAACATTGGTGAAGACTTTCGAGTTACATGTAAAAATAGTTTTAAATTTAGTCAATGCACACTTTGTGATACACCATATCATTTTAAAGCTTCTAAACTCCGATTGTTTTACTCATTTTAAAAGCACAGAGATAGGTCTAAATACGTCGACCACCAATGAAATTTTATTTGTTTCAAAGTTTGCCTGCAAAATAGACCTCCAAAGCTGACTTTTCAAAACATCAGAGGATATAAATGGAAGTAGATTTAAAAGCCAAGATTTCCAGGGTCATGTCATAAGTCAGCGATACACAAAACACCCTCGAAATGTACATTTTTACGCGTATCGTAGTGGACTTTATAAATTGAATTCATAATAGAATAGACTTCAATTGATGGAAAACAATTTAGACACAGTGAACACAGATAAGAGTGCATTAAGTATGCATGCATATGTCTAGTCTAACTAGTCTACAAACAATATACACGTTCTCATCTCACCTAAAGATAAGAAAACCGTCAATATTATTTTAGCTATAATATTATGCTTTGCTGTGTTGATCAGTACCTACACTTATAAAATACAATACAGTTGGAAATCCCACGACAGAAAGGTTGCATACCATAAATCTAGAAGATACAGCTAAACAAATGAGAATTTAAACCAATTTTGTCTTACAGATTCATACACTAATCCATACGTACCCAGCACGAAAATAAAATTGGAAGGTACTTCTAAGTAGAGCATCCATATTTTATATTAGATGAATTCAGATGGAAACTACTGAAAGCTCAACGTTTCTTCAACTTTTACCTCAGCACTTTCTATTAACTCACCGAATATGCTTAGCATACAAAAGGAAAAACTTGTTTATGCAAATGATGAGGCAATAGATACCAGGAAGGAACTAAATCGGGAGTCTGAAATTGGATATGAAGAACATATTCCACTACCTACGCAGTACAAGAAAGCAATACGATTGTAAGTTAATTTTGTATCCTTTGACAGCAATCTGACACAATCCTATCTCATCTAAGCTTTATTTGAAAACTACATAAACATCATCCGTTTTTTGAATTATATGCTTGTTGCGTCTAAGTGTAAGTACTATTAGTAAATCTACATTCTCTACCATTGGCACACGAATTCAACCAGATCAATCAACTCAACGCTGTGTATTTCAATACTTCAACACAACGTGTACGCTGCAGCTGAGTGACTACAGAACTACATTATGCTTAACTTATTCGCAACTACTTACTTCATGAATATCTTAAAAATATATAAGTATATACCTAAGTACATCCGAAAATTTGCAAATGTTTCTTACCTTTCTCTGCTGTAACTTTCACTTTAAATCCTGGGAAGTGATGTGAGAAGTCGGACTCAAACTTCAGAATAACTTGAGTGGATTTGGATGCTGTAGTATATCGTAACAGTTTAAGCTTCTTTGTCCAGTCACCACAAATCTTCTTTCCTCCCTTGTTACCGTTACCATTATTTATCCGTGTAGTAGTACTCCTTGAAGTTTTCGGCTGCTGGTTAGTTCTACTTGGTCGTGCGGATGGGGTTGAAGTACTCTCAGCTTTGGCATCCGCCTGGATTTCAAGAATCTCCAGAGAATCATACTGGCAACTATAGGAAATGATAATTTTGGAAATACAACATGAGTAGAGTACAAATTGTAAATGTACATTATACAAAATCAACCATGAAATATACTATGCATTTTAACATTGTCGACATGTGCATGCATAACTAATGGAACTGGAAGAAAGTACTCAAGACCTGTAGCTTAAAGTACAAATGCAGCACATAAATCTGTGACAGTTCCCTGCTTTCATAAATAAACTCATAAATTATCTCCAATGGACAACTTGCATAAGCTTTATATAAGTATACGTATTGTACTAACAAGTAAGCCACCTGAATCTAAAAACAGCATTACATTTCATTCAATTATTCATCCCTTGAATGTTATCATACAAAAACACATCGTTTTTTGGTTGGTAGTAAATCTTAACAGTGTTCTGTTATTCCCATTGTTTGGACACAAAGAAATACCTTTTTTACTTAAGGAGAAAGCTTTTACAGTATTGAAATACTTTAAAGTATTGCGTTCGCTAAAGATTTTAAAATCACTAAATTTTAAGTTAGCACTACCAAAAGTACGTATATTATATTCCATATCATTTTCCTAACAAACAAACAAACGTATGATATTCTTTTGCTCATTTTTCTATACTATCATAGTACCTTAAAATGTAACCTTAAACTCGTAAACTTTCTGCGTAGTGACCTCAAGCCTCAAGCACAGCGGTTCTTAACCTATGAATAAAATTACCTGTTATACAATACCACAGACAATTCTCAAACATTCAGCGTGGTAAACAGTAATTATATGCCATGACTATAGTAGTACGAGTCGTTGAGGAAATGATATCTACTGGGGTTTACTCTCATTAGTATTCCATAGGTAAATGTGAGAATAGTACGTGATAGGAATCAACCACTTTCACCTTACCTTACGCTAATGTATCATAAGGCTTAAGATGGGCAAAATATTCATCCACTGTAAATGGGCTTAATATAAAGTCTTAAGTAAAACTTTGGCTATGTTTTCAGTAATTCAAATAGGGAGAAACCAACCAAAAAATGTGCACGTACTACATGCAATTATCCAACAAGAGAACGGAATAGAGACTAGGATAGAGAGCAGATGAGAAAATGACGTTGCAAAATTGAGAATCAAAGGGGTATACATTGCTACGATCTCAAATAAATAATACGGAAGAAAATTTTAAAGAATACAAAATTTACATATCCTTTCACAATTATATGCTAAAATATTCACCAATGAAAACAATCTTAATATAATACTAAGCACATTATTGTAGTATAGAATTCTGCAATCACATCTTGTATCAAGGATATATAATGCAGCATGTTTAATACTTATGTACGAGTTTGCATATAAAATTCTTTCAAAATACAGTTTTTTGTTTGTTATTTAAATAATAATCAATACGTACGGGTTTTTATGACGAATGTTAGCTTACTTCGGTGTGGTGTGGAAATCAGTTTGTACAGTACCACGAAAGTACGTGTCTAAAGTCTAATGTTTTGTTTGTTTGAAAGTGTGTTCAGTTTAAGTCTTGCAAAGAAAAGAATTAAGTGCATGTTTGTGTGTATCTATTCCCTCTGTCCAGCATACTGCAGTTTAGTATTACAGAAATTTTCAATTCACTCACTCTAACCCTCTCTTTCACTTACCTACCTATACATCAACGTCCACAGAATAGTGACATTTTGCAAGGCTATTCTATTTGCACTCTGCTTCCGCTCGTACGGATCTATTTTTTCATGCAAGAGCAATGGGGAAAAACAAGCGAGAAAAAACATTAACAAGATAGTCTTTTTTTTCGAAAGCAAATAAATTCCTATATGTAACGTGAGTAAAACAATAGGTAGTTGTTTCAAACAGGATGTGCCTTTGGAAAACGTGCATCAGCCACAAGAAAATAAAAACGACAAAAATCACATTATCAAGCATCAGCATCAACCATCCAGGACGATTACAACACAAAACTACATTTCCTGTCCTACCGTAAAGGCTATTCTTATGGGATTCTTTTGCTCCTTTATCGAACAGTCTATATAGACGCTATGATAAACGCTTGGAATAGATGCTAGCAAGCAGAGTAATCCATAAGATTAAGCATTTTCGTCCTGTACTTTCTAGACTACTACTATTTCATAAAAGGCATTATCTGTAAAAAAATATATATAAATGCGAATTTATATCATCCAGTGAAGCTTTCAAAAATGCAGGAAAACGATCAAGGTGCATTGAGATAGCATGCTCGTATATCAGCGAACATGAAGTGGATTTCCAATGATCGCTCATGGGAGAAAGCATTTTATAGTAGGGGAAAATGCCATTATCGTTTCCACACAATTTTGCTCCTTTATCGAACAGTCTGTATAGACGCTATGATAAACGCGTGGTGTAGATGCTAGCAAGCAGAGTAATCCATAAGATTAAGCATTTTCGTCCTGTACTTTCTAGACTACTACTATTTCATAAAAGGCATTATCTGTAAAAAATATATATAAATGCGAATTTATACCATCCAGTGAAGCTTTCAAAAATGCAGGAAAACGATCAAGGAACATTGAGATAGCATGCTTGTATATCAGTGAACATGAAGTGGATTTCCAATGATCGCTCATGGGAGAAAGCATTTTATAGTAGGGGAAAATGCCATTATCGTTTCCACACAAGCAAAAGACTTGGATTCGTGAGATAAGAATATATATGTACGTATCACTCACTTTTTACTCGCCAAATTGTTCTCGCAGCAAAGCAATCAGAAGCACCAAGAGAATGGAGAGCAAGCGATCAACCAGTGACACCAAGCGACAGAATATGGGTGTCACATTGATAATATACGGGACTGTATTTATGGTGCTGCTGTAATATTTTGCTCGAAAAAAAACACTGACTCAGACTCAGGTAGGCTCTAAGCATGATAAAAAAAATAAACAGGAGTGGTTTCCACTCAACCTGAAAGATATTTGAAGTACTGACTTCACGTACACAGACGCATTGCCATGTACTCTAGAAATACGTGGTATAGTAAATTGGATTATTTGAAATCGCATAGATTTCAAGGACATCTGCAGTATCACGCACCACACATTGATTGTTAGGTTTTTTTGGGGGAAATTAAGGCCGAATGTCGACTCATATTGGTATGATATAATAATAGCAATGTGCAGAACTATTAATACTCGGTTGACAAAAAATGTCTTACCAGTTATACACACTTAAGTAATAATTAGGCAACTACATTTTCGTTGTCTGTTTTAATGAAATATTTCTATTGTCTACTGGTAGACAATAGAAACGTACAGCTAAAAATGAAAACCCCACAAGAATACGAAAATAAATTCTATAAAGGTATAAGGTAAGGTAATATAACTAAGTCATCGTTTTGGGGATAGCGTTTTTACGACTTAAAGTTATATTCTATTCTATTTCCTATTGTTTCAATTTATATTAAACCATCTATACAAAAGAAAGAAAAATTACGAAATAACAAATGCCTGCCAACGGCACAGAGAAAGTATTTCGTAAGAAAATCATGTAGTATTAACATAACTTTATTGTAGGACAGCACCTGCTTTGTCAGTAACGTGGCATGTTATTAACTAGAATGTTTGCGTTGAGGACACAGCCCTTGCATCTAGGAGATATTTTACTACTTTCAAGATAAAATGGTTTTGTGTATGAGGCTTTGTTAAAAGAAAAGGAAGTGTGTGTTTTTCAGAGCTATCTGAAGCTGACTGACTGACTGAAATGAGCTCGTCCTACCAATTTTTCCACCTTTTCCGGTAGCAGTGCAATGTGCCACAATAGACTTTTTCTTTGTGCTTTCTCGGCGAATGATGATGATTTCGCACCTACCTGGGGACATTTTATGTCAGAAAGTAAAACCGCAGATATAAAAAAAGTGACGTTATAAAAGACTCCTTTGGGAAGCAAGAAAGAGAAAAGTAAGAAAAATGTAAATGTAGAGCTTTGACCTGAAAGGAATAAGTTTTCGGTTGCCTCTTCTCAGATCATTGGTATCTGACCTCAAGTGTCCCTAGAGCATAATATTTTGGAGACACCTTTGGCATTAAACTCTGTTAATTCTAGAGGAAGCTGCAGGTTTACTACGTTTCTTACTTTTAACTGCGTAATTCATATTTAAGCACACAACTGCAAATGGGAACAACCAGTTGGAAACAAACTAACTGTCTTCATTCAAAATAGCACAACATTGTTTTTTCGAATGCTAAATGCAATTTATAGCACATCAGTTACCATTTTGGGAAGGATAAACATATATGACAGAGTTGCACTTGTAACTAATAGCGTAATGACGATCGTATCAAGTTGCAACTTTTTTTCTTACATTAGCAACTTTTTTTTAGCCTATGCACAAGTTAATTTTTTCCGAAAAAAAGTTGAATGCATAGAATTACCATTTTACATGCTAAAAAGTAATAGTGCTTTTCCGAGAATATTCCTTACCCAGGCGATTCCTCGAGGAAGAATTCATCAAAAGAAAGTATAAGCTTGTAGCCTGGAACAGTCTCTATGGTCGTGACGCACACGATGTTGTCGGGATAAGCGCTTGGATAAGCAGGGCTTGTCACCACCATGGATGGGACATGAGGAGGACTTAGTTTCAACGTTCGATTACAAGACACATCCACATCTGTATAAAAGTCAACAAAATCACATTTTTATTCAATGTAGAAACTTGTC
>JAANSM010003878.1:0-12167 GCA_036850725.1 Orchesella villosa | reverse complement strand
TTTCTCTGGAAAGCTGTAGGGATTCTGAGCGTCGTTATTTCCCAAATTTTCATAAAAAATGCTATGCTATCCATATCCACCTAATAGATCGTTAACGAAGAGCCTTCTTGGAGAAATGTCAACGTAATCATATATCAATTGGCTATATATATACGACAACAAGCATAAAATACATATGAACCTTTTTTACCCTGACTGAAAATCGAAGTGGCTGGACTGGACTAGCCCATTATAAAGTAGAAAAGGGCACCATGTGCGTGCGAATAGTGCAATCAGTAGGCACCTGACCTAAATTTATAATGTTATTCTTTCTCTTGACTTGCTCTAAGATTTTTTTTATAATTTATATATTGCTTTATACTTGGTTTGCCTGAGTGTGAGTGAGTATATCAAGAGAAAGGAAGTCCTAATGACTAGATTTGAGTTGGAAGGAAAGGTTAACGAAGCAGAAAAATCAACAACTAAAAGCTTTCCGATCAGAACGCTCTTTGCTTTCGTTTCGGAGGCTAGTCTAGTCCTCTGTTGACTTTTTCTAATGATGGAGTTTTTATATAAGGGTCAGAGGAATCAACACGATTGTGATGATGATGATTAATGATTAGTGATGTTGAAGTTGGAAGCCGGTTACATAACATAACATAAAACATTTCTTTCCGTCTATATGCAAGCAAAGCGTGTTCTTTCTGGGCCTAATGGGAATGGCACATGGCGTGATATAGAATTCCAAGTGCAAGCCGGTTTTTCTAACAAGTAAAAGTAAAATATGGAAGGGAAAGCACGTCCCTTGTTTGTTCTAATACTGCATGATGAGCAAGATCATGATTAGGATTGTTAGTGGGTGAAAGTGAAGTACTTACTTAGCTTTATTTGAAATGGTAAGTCTTATAAATTGTGTAAGATCTATTATAATTGTTCTCTTTCTGGGTGAGAAGTGGGAATGAATACAGACAAGAAATGGAGAACTAGAGTACTGAAGAAGGCAGCAGAGCGAATCTAAAAGTAGATGTTAATGATGATGAGAGTTGTGTGAGGAGAGGATTAAAATGGGACCCTACGGTGAAAATGAAGTGCGAAAGGAAGAGGGTAATAATATATATAAAAAGGAATGAGTGAGTGAGTGAAAGTGAGAAAAAGGAATGAATGAGGTGAGCACTTGACTTGTTAATGAGTGAGTTGGGAAAAAGGGAAACGGAGGAGAATTTTACATGGGTTAGGTTACCCTTGAGACGTGGATATATGGATGAATGTGGATTTAGATGAGTGAGTGGAATGCTTGACTCTAGGGGCTAAATATCAAAGTGTGGAAGGTAATTGAAGGAATGATATGGATATTGTGGTAGGAAATCAAAGGAAGTTTTAGAAGGTTAGGCATTTCTTTGGTGAAGATTGAATGGGCGACGCCTTAGTTATAAGGGTACTGAATTGGAACTTCCTAATAGTGAAGAAAAAGCCGAATAGAAGTCGAGGTTTTATACATTCGTCATTTTATTATAAAGATACTTATTTACATTACTTTTAACCCTACACCTACAAAACTACAGGACTTATCTATTTCAATATTTTAAATAGCGTACAAGTTTACCTTAAAAGTAACATATCGATGTTTTGTTTTGCCATGCCACAATAAAACGAAACCGAGTATAAAGAATAAGAAGAATATTACATTATTACATTCTGCACGAAATGCAACGGATGAAAGAAAAACGTAAAAGTCGAATCCTTCTTACTGTTAGCCACACAAGTTGAATTTCAGTGTGTTAACCACAAATTATAGCCTTTTGCAGCTCAAAACATCAGCAATTTAGGAAAACATGCAATTTTCCAGCTCCCGATTATAATTTTTGTATTATTCCTTCGTCCTTGGTTCTTCTGTTTGTGACCCAGACTGATTATTCAGCCCCACAATGCAATTGAGCAAACTACATTAAA
The DNA here is from genome assembly GCA_036850725.1 of Orchesella villosa. Classification (NCBI taxonomy): domain Eukaryota; kingdom Metazoa; phylum Arthropoda; class Collembola; order Entomobryomorpha; family Orchesellidae; genus Orchesella; species Orchesella villosa. Next base: position 10,238 of record JAANSM010003878.1, on the reverse strand, counting down.
CTGGCTCAGTAGATTTACATTAAATCGATGCTAACATAAGAACGTATGTATACAACGCATATCTTTTCAGTTTTTGCAGTAGTCTCATTAGAAGATCCCAAGTTTTCACATCATTAAATACATTCTAGATTTTGTTGAATGGTCTTTCGAATGCAGCAGAAGAAACTGATAAATTTGTGTATAATACTTTGTACATTTACGTTGCCAGTCGGAATACTAATATTACTTTGCGAACTTTCTATAAAAGCATTTTCTCTCTAGTACTTTCTCTAATTCAGAAGTGTCCGACAGAGAACATCATATCATCACTAAATTATCTCATTTTAAAGCACATGTTCTAGTTCAGTACTGCGCAAGAATAATCTTACACAGAACACAGATGGCAAAGCCCAAAGTCTTCTCTAAGTTAATACAAACGTGAAAAGTTGTATGAAATTCTTACAAATCCGAAACATCATAATAATAATCATATAATTTCCATACAACTCCATTCTTTCCATTAATGAAAGCTGCGGAACCATAATAATAATCGTATTATCATGAATAGAAAAAGGAAATATGTGAAGTTCATATTGTGTTTTTACTGTGGTGAAAAGATTTGGAAAGAAAAGAGCAAGGTCCTGAACAAGCTACAAAAGAAAAAGCCACAGTCTAAAAAAGTCTAAGCTCCCAAACCAGCTTTGAGCTTGGCGTTGCTCTTGCTCTCGCTAAACTTCTTGAATAAAACGTCTCGATTCAACCCAAACTCAATTCATTCTTTCCCAAGCAAGCAGCAGGGAAAGTTGTCTGTGTCTCTTTTTCATCCATTAATTTTCGGGCTTGAGTTGAGACTCAATGTCGATGCTAAGTACTGTGAAATCGGAAGTTGGAAGCTCATCTTTTACACTCAAAAGCACACATATTGTTGTTGTTGTACATTGACGCCGCTACTTTATTTAAACTTCAGTACCTAAAAATCATCGTAAATATCCAGCACAATAGTATATTTCCTCTCAGTTTCAAGTTGCTCTTGAACCTGTAAAGTCAATGTCAGCGTTAACTCTTTTTCGTACACACAGCTTTGCAAATTGCTAGTAAAATTGCAAATGCAAAATATCAACCACCAAAAAGTGTTAGTTTGACTTTTATGTTGTGTATTCACCAGAAAATTCAAGAAAGTTGGATTTTCTTTAAAAACCTACTTAATTAAACTTTTCCCATAAATACCCCAGTTATCTACGAAAACCAGACAGAAACTTTGGTATCTTTCACCACTTATGTTTGGTCTTAAGTGTAATAAATTAATGTGACGTTAAGTACCCTGTCAATATTCTAACCATTCGGGAAATGTGTTGTAAGTAAGCCGGCAAGAAGGAAATCGCTACTCTGCCAGACACCAAACTAAAAATCTTAAACTTTTCTTAACCAAATGAAGTTGTGGTTGTGTAGAGCTTTGATGTCGCATGCAATTTTCTCCATAAATATAACTTTTACAGGAGAAAGTGTGAATTCCTATCTTGCAACAAAAACCTTGCTGATTTGGTTTTGCAGTAAAAAAAGTGTGAAAAAGTCACTTTATCTATTAACCCCTAATGTACTATCCGTGAAGTTGAACATAAAAAGTGGCTAAAAAACTTTCTGACCTAAATTTATAATACAAACACATAAAGAATACTTGTTATAAAAGTTATAATAAATTACATTAAATTTACATCGAACACGGGTAAAAAAGGAAAGCCTGGTTTGAGATTTGAGGCTCTTTTTGTCATCCCCTGAAATAAGGCTTATTGAGAGACTTACCAAAAAAACTTTGAGCGTCAAGAAAAAATAAACTTTCCTTTTTCTCTCAAAGCTGAATGCAGTATCCGCCCTTCTGTCTACTTACCTTTCCCATGTGAAGCATTGTGTGTGTGAAGGAAAGGAATAGAATTTGCAAGTGTAACTTTCAAGTGTATTTGTTCAATATCCGATTCCGACTCCCTCACAAGAAAAAATCGAAAAAAGAGGTGTTTGCTTTTGGAACTGTATCAATGACAAAGGAAGTTGGATGGGATTTGATTTGATCTTGTTTCATTTCAAAGAATAAGAAAGGAATCTCATTCTTTCTTGTCGTATCGAATCATCAGAGTTTCAAGTAGTTCTCGTTTTTTATGAGCTGTCTCTTTGCTCTTGAATCACAAGGGGTCGTATCTTGCAAAGGAACTTGCATCTGTTTCGAATTAGAATTGAGAGTGCGGTTTTGAACTTGACTTGAGAGAGTTTCCAAAATGCAAATATTTTTGGATCTCTTGCAAGGGTGACTCTTGAAATAAACCAAATTACTTATTCAAGTTTAGTTTTTTGACAGAGTTATGCGCTATCTGTATAAAATTCTAGTAAGTATAAAATATCGCATATTGTAGGTTTGGACAAAACATTGTATTTCAATTACAGTTCGGAAAGTAAAATTCAAACAGTAGCTAAATTTTCAATTAGAGCTTTTCTTATCTTCAAGAGATTCTAAGAAATTTATGAGCCCCTTGAGAAAAAACAACCTACATATTGTTTGTTGTTGCTGCCCTTGAAGAATAAATTAACCTGAAGCGAGAGTACTTTCTTCCCTTGAAATTTTGTAGCCAATCTGTTTACAACGAACTCAAGACGATATATAGCTGTTCCACAACAAAAGTGAAAGTGAATAGTTTATATGCCAGTGAAGGTTTCTCTCTCTCTTTTTCTCTAAACATTCCACGAGCATACTCAAATTCGAGGAGCACAATTGCTTAAAACTTAAGTAAACCATTTACTTTCACCGTCCACTCTGCGTAGTGCTGCATTGCAGTCCGCTCAAAAAGACTACAAGCAATTTCCCAAAAGGTGAATTTTTCTAAGAAAAAAAACTCCTGAAAATTAATGAATTTAAAAGGGCAAAAAGAGCTTTATTCGCTAAAGCACCGAGATTTACTTTCACCCCGCTTGGCAAACCTCTCGGTTTCATTTTCCTTGTGTTTACTCACAATTTTATGCTCATAATAAATACGTTCGTGTTTGCAAGAGTCAGCATTCCAAAAATCAAGTGAAGCAGTCTTACATTCCTGTTCTCTCTTCGCCTCCTGAAAAATTGCGACTTTTCTGAGCTACTAGTCTGTAAAAAAAATTGCTCAAAATGATGACAATGATAGAAGACTGGGCTGATCCGAATGTATCATTCACCTCGCAGTATCCTCCTTCTCAAGATGTTGGAGGTAGAGACCTCAACTACTCCTTCGCCGTTTACGGTGTTCCCTACGGAGGCGCTGGAGTCGGAAGCGAAGAACCAATTTTTGGTGAAATTCAGAGTAAGTCAAAAGTGATTTTCCTGCACATAAATTTCAATTTTATATGCACAATCGCCAAAGGTTTGGTTTAGATTTGGACGAGATTGCGATGCAAGTCTGGAAGAAAAAGTTTTAATCATATTCTCTGTCTAAAAATCACAAGTCAGCATGAAAAGGGGAAAGAAATGGAAATAAAAGTAGGGAAAAAACTTTTACTAAGAAATATCTTCATTTCGGATTATCGTACAAAAATTATAGATAAGAATTGAGTTTCTTTCAATTGAAAAGGCTGAGATGAGCAAGGAGAAGTCATAAAAAGGTCCCTTTTTTTTAATCATAACTATTTCCTTTTCGGTTTTTTTCTTTATGAATTACAGAATAAAAAATGTTATGAAACTTTCTGACTTTTTCCTCCCACCCGACGTGCTGAGTTGTGAAAGAATTGTGAAACTTTACTCATTATTTTAGGTATAAGTAGAAGACTCGTTTTTTAATGAAAACTTTTTTTTAGAAGAAGACAGGAAAATAATTAAACCTCATAAAATTGTAAAATGCGCAATAAAAATGTTGGCCAGGGAAGGAAAACTCTGTTAGAAATAATGATGTTTCACTTTTTCCTTTTCTCGGTAACGGTAAACGGTAAAAAAATGACGAGACCCCCCGTTTATTCCATTTGTTATTGCGTCTGCTGTTGAAATATATAGAAGCTATTATTGAGGACACATAAATTGAAAAATAGTGTAAATACATGAGGGGAAACAGTGGTCATTTCAAGTGAGCATAAAAATTAATGACTTTTTTACGCTCTAATGGTTCATCAAGTCTGTAATAGTAATAGTTCATTAATAAGTCATCAGTACTGACAAGGTAACTACCTATTCATCATCATCATCAATGTCATCTGTTCTCGTTATCCTATCAAAACATTTCATATTCAGGCCAAAATCTTTCATCTTGTAAGTTTTTAAGAAAATTACATGTTTTTCTGGCCTGAAATCATTTGTGAAGACCCATTAGAGTCATGTTAGCGTTTGTAGTGTAGCTTTAGATGAGGGTATTCAACTTATGATCCAGTTTTTCCTGAAGTCGTTACAGCTTTCTTTATGCTTTACATAATATTTAGGTTAGTATTTGAGAATGTGTGAAGATGAAGTCTCAAAGCCATTTAACAAGTATAACGTCAATAATTTATTTTTTGACTAGTAATTTAATTCTAATGAGTAGCAGGTAGCTCTCAGAATATTAAGTAGAATTGTTTACACACTGTTATTAGAAAATCTAAAGACGTATATTATATTTCAATAAAAAAGGGTTTCCAATCGCATCATCAGGAAATTGAAGGACTGGTATAACACCCTGTCGTTTAAATTGAATGCGTTAGTGTAGATTAATGGCCCATCAAATCTTAAAACGTTACAACGCAGCAGTTATTAATTCCCTTTGCAGCCTCGCCCCTATTCAACTTTTACGTCTTAAATTGAGGAAAATAAAAGTAGCTATCAAAATGTCATATTTCTTAATAGCATTTAAATGAGAACGTCAAAATGAAAGTAGGAAAATCCTTGTTGAAGGTACGTATTTATTTTGTTTTGCTTACAAATATGTTATAACTTAACGTCCCTCAATTATAATGGATGAAAGAACAAACAACACCGGTTACTTGTTAAACCTGCATGTGACAGCAAAAAAGAACGAGCGGAGATTAGAAAGATGTTAGGTTTTTGCATTGATGTTTACTGCTTACTTATTACAATCCACTGGCTTGTTTAAGATCAGATTAAGTCAAGTAAATATTTTTAGCAACATCGATTTTTCCGGCCCAGTTACTCCTACATAATAAACAAGCTTAACTTGAACATTGAATGGAATTTCGACACAATAAGAAAGCTTTGCTTTCCACTCGTGAGGATCCTTTCACGGCTTACATCTTGATGTTTATTTTTTACTTATTACAATCCACTGGCTTGTTTAAGATCAGATTAAGTCAAGTAAATATTTTTAGCAACATCGATTTTTCCGGCCCAGTTACTCCTACATAATAAACAAGCTTTACTTGAACATTGAATGGAATTTCGACACAATAATAAAGCTTTGCTTTTCACTCGTGAGAATCCTTTCACGGCTTACATTAGTTTTCACTCTAACTGTTGGACTGACTAAGTATATATCGAGTGGGTAGAATAGGATAAAAATAAACCTCTTCCATTTTTCATTCATCTTCTTACTATTTTACAATTTGTTCACTCTTCCTAATAATTCTTTCATAAATTATGTGAAGTGCAGTAGTCTACCTAAGTAATCCGACAGAAAAACTGGAAATCTTGCAAAAGATTTTAAGATGATATGTTCATATGTATGTATATTTCACAATGGCCCTTTACTCATTGCTAATCAGATTATGTGCTTATAAAGTTTCAAGAATATAAAATGAGCTCAGTCTGAAGTCGATTTTCTGACATAATTTTATATATTACAATGCTCATGGGGATCTTACATGTGGGAGGATGGAAGGGGAAATCTGTAAAAAAACTTGTTTCATTTTATCCTATTACAGATACTTCGCAGTACTTCAATTCAAACGAAACGGGCAACGATACATCCGCGTACTTCGACTTTCCTTTTGGAGATGAGGAAAGACCAATATTCGATCGGAGTGAAGTGAGAGCCATATTCCTGGTGTTGTACACGATAGTATTCTGCTCCTGCTTTTTCGGTAAGTACTTTCTTCATTCCACTATTCCAACACAAAATTTCGACAAAACATAATTTTTTTTGAACTTTTAGAAGCACGTATAAGGGGTTTTCCCCTAGGCTTCTATTCATTTAGTGATTTGTAATCAGAACTTTACACAAAAGTGAATATGTTTTTGGATTTGCAATATCGCTGCCCTAGCAAAGATAGTATGAAATTAAACAAAATTACTTCCAAAATTCATTGAATTCATTCAAGGACACTCAATCTAGGTACCAAATTAAAACTTTCTCCGCCTCATCCTTGTTCCCTAAACTTAGTGAAGACGGAAGTAGAAATGAAGTTGTAACAAAGTTACTGTGACTTTCATGTAAATTAAAACAGCCCTCATAAAAGATTGAATACCTAGAGCAGAAAATCGAATAATAGTAAATATTGGAAAGCATGCTGGAAATGGAAGTAAATAGAATTAGCATCAATTTGTCAATTCGCCATGTTCTGATTATCAAAGGGAAATTCTCATCTCATATCTCACTTCGTTTCACACTAAATGAAGTATAAAATTAGTTGTTTAGAAGTGTTCAGTCAGCATTCGACTTGTTGTACAAAAGTTCATTTCCACCCACATCGATACAATATTATGTTATAAAATCTTGTCTTCTTATATTTTCACTTGCGATTCCATAAGTATTGCGTCGTATCTTTTCAATACTAAATTGTATCATCGTACAAGTTCTCTCCGACGATGCATGAAATTGCATGAGTTGTACGAAAAACATATGGTTATAAATAGCAAGCTTGGAAAGTGAAAGCCGTGATAACAAAGGGTTTTGTTTACACTCACTCCCTAAGCTGGAACATCGGACTTTATGAAGTGTGGCTAAATGTTGTATTTTGTACTCTTGTTTTTGATACTGTCGTGACTCACGACTCACTAGACATTCTTTAGAGAGAAAAATGAAAAGAGCTCTTAAGCCAATTAGTCTTGCATGGGAAAATTTATCAGATTGATTTCAAAGACTAAGTAGCCAGTTTTAATATCACAACAAATGAAAGCGTTTCGATTCAAAAACAAAAACATAAGCTTTCCTGGTGTAATAATGTAAGTAAAAGTTTACATTTAAACTTTAAAAGCTTCAATTTTAATGAGACAAATGAATGCTAATAATTCAGTTGAAAATAAACTTAAAGCCTTTTTATCAGTATAATTCTATTTGGGGCAAAGTGAGAAGACTTGAGTAAACAGTAAACAAGAAAGAGTCAAAGTGTCGCATTAGCCAAGCAAAAAAACAAATATTTGTTTACGCAAACGGAACAATTTAATATTCTTGACAAAATGACAAGTTAATTCAATTTTCCAATGTTAATATTTGTACAGAGATGTAAATCATTATTATCATAATGGTTATAATTACTACTCATTTATCACATTCGCGTAAACATAATTACATGGAACTTTGATGTTGGAAGGTAAACAGGACATCAATCAGCCCCGTTTCAACGTCCTACTTTTACATTTTGTCATTCCTGTTTCAATAAAGTACCTAAGGAAGTAGGAAGGTAAATGACACCAATGACACCTCTAGAACCAAGGACATCCTTATTTTCGTAACCTAATCCCAATCCTACTCCAATTTTCTCCTTTCCCTTTAGTGGAATAAGGTTAGATAAGAAGTTACGTATACTTTTTATTTTGCACCAGAGCCAAAATCGATAAGTATTGATACGTCAACGTCAATTTAGCCAATTCCTTGAAACTCTGAAGGAGAACGGGTTTCCTGTAACAATATGCGAAACATGAAACACAATACCTATTGGTTCAATGGCAGGTCAGTTGTATTAGCTGAAAGCTTTCACCATGAGGAAAGTTATTTTTTTGGCTATTTGGTGTTTCGTATATACTATTTTTAACCTAATATCGAATTCAACTTTACCCGCAGTAATTCGCAGTTACTACGATGTAGTGCATTAGGGAATAAGGGAATCGAAATAAACGTAATGATGGTCGATGGCAAGAAGCCATTTTGCTGAAAGTCAAAACATGTTACATGTCATTCCACGCGTAGGCACGTTACTTACGTACGAAACATGATTTCGGGTTATCTATAGTAAATTTCATTTTTCAACTTTCTGATATAAAAATATATACGTTTAACTCTATCAAGTTTTCAAAGCCTACCGATTCTATACATAAGTCAATTTTACCAAATTATATAAGGAATTGTCAACTTTTCATGTACAGTTTTAACATACATGAAAGTAAAGTGACAGGCTAGTCTATTCTATTCTATTCAATTCTACCTTGTCAAGTCAAGCCAATCATTATGCACCGTTGATAATGGTTCTGTTTATTTGGATTGTTTGCAGGAAATTTGATGGTAATCCTAGTTGTCACACTTCACTGGCGAATGCGCTCCATCACCAACTTCTGCTTGGCTAACCTCGCTTTTGCTGACTTGTGCGTGGGCATCTTTTGTGTTTATCAGAACATCATTCAATACCTAATGGAGAGGTAAGTAAAATTAAATTTTTTCAGAGAATTGTAAATAATGTACCAATATACATATATATGTACGAGAACTTGAAAACAACAATTCAGTCAAATAAATGTGTAAGTCATTAGTAAATTCAAGGTCATTTGGTGATTGTTTTGAATAAGTCGTTGTTATTGTCATTTTCAATCGAATCTTCAATTAATTTGATTTAACACTGCAAAGTAAAAATTTTCCTGTATCGTTTAAATTGGTATCATGTCTGCAACGAGAAGAGTCGTATCTGCTATACAAGTAAATATATTTACTTCGTGTTAAAATGATAATAGCTTCAAAGTTACAAACGATTCTTAAAGGAAATACACCTTTTATAGGCAAATAAATTTGTAAGTTCTTAGTAAATTCAAGGTCATTTGGTGATTGTTTTGAATACGTCGTTGTTATTGTCACTTTTAATCGAATCTCGAATTAATTTGATTCAACATTGCGAAATACATCTATTTCTGGAGTGGTAGACCGTAACATGCTATCATTGACGAGAAGAACCTATATCACCTGCTTGAAGTTAAAATAATATTGTTATGCGTTAAAATTATAACAGCTTCAAAGTTACAAACTTTTCTTTCAGCAAATGGAAATGCGTATTTTTACTAACTTCCGAAATACCTAAGTAATGCAATAGTAAATCGAGTAATTTAATTCGATGAAAGAGTGAAAAACAAGTAAATATCGCGTATTCGAACTGGTTCCCTTTTGATCACTTGGGACTGCAGCACTGAAAAGCTTCATTTCCTAAACAATTTCGACATTAATTTAAAAGCTTTTCTGATTCAACACTCAACTCAACTACGCAAAAGAAGAATGAATGAACCTCTTATCTTACTCATCAAGACTATTAACAGTAGCGTTACTGCGTTGTAAACAAGTTCTCCTTGTTCCATCATGATTATATACCTATTCATTTCCCCCACTTTAGTCTTCACTCCTCTTATTTTACATTATTTTCTCTTTTCAGCTGGGTATTTGGAGAATTTATGTGCAAAATGTATCACTTCATCAACAGCTTGAGTACCACAGCATCCGTTCTCATTCTCGTTGTCATTTGTATCGAGCGCTACTTGGCTATTATACATCCCATGACATGCAAACAAATGCTGACGCTAGGACGATTAAGGGTAAGTCGCTTTTCTACTGCGATGTTTACATTTTAAGCTTTATTTTGCGGTGCGATATTATTTATTGTTATCACATATGAAATCTTCTTAAATATATAGGAATTGCAATTGCGTCGTTGTTTTGCTATTGCTTTTGCTTTCTAGGCTACCAAATCGATATTTAACTATAATGGTTGGGTTGAGTTTGATTAGACTTTGCTGAAATAACCCGCCTTAGAAAGATCGATATTTAATTTTTATTTTCATAGGCAAATGTTTCTTTTTATTGTTAGTTCTATAGCTCAAAAATAAAGATTTTACAGCTTACATTTGTTGTTTTGGTTTTTTATAGTTAAAAAGAAAGAAAGTGCATGCAGCTTCATAAAGTTCAACAGCACAACACTTTCGCACGAAGTATACAATTTTTTATATAGATCGTGAATTGATTGCAACAAAAAAGCTTTAAAAGCACGTCATTGCATGACTGAAAGCAAGTAAAGGCTACCTAAATGTTGTTGTGTAGAGTATTAAATACAGATTGTAAGAAAGATTTTGCACACTAAAAAAGCTCTACCGTAACAATAGTTTCTTTTATTGTTAGCTGATTTTACTGATAAAAAATTGG
>JAANSM010003877.1:0-12168 GCA_036850725.1 Orchesella villosa | reverse complement strand
ATCAAGGTGTCAGAATGGATGTGATTGTCTTGAGTTGAAGCTTATCGATGTTCTCTTCGAATTGACAGATTGAAGTAAGAATGAAGAATGGATGCAATTTGCATTTTGTCTGACATGGCCTTTGATCCTCGTATTTCTTCTTAGAAGAATATGAAATGGCGACTGACAGGATTGAGTATAGTAATGATATGCTCAATGAGTCAGTTAAAGCGATGAAAAATCGGTATTTATATTCCATCATCTCCTCAACGATCCATTGAACACCGAATTCAGACAATGCTGCTGCGCTGTAAAGATTATATTGACAATTTACAACGACTGATACTCTGACTGAATGGCAATTAATAGTTACTATTTACTGCTATACTTAAAACTAAAGTTTTATGCATTTATAATACAATATATATTCCTTTTGTCATATCAAAGATGAAGATGAAAATATATTAACTATGTATTTTTTTGCTATTTACAGGTAATGAACTTTACTTTGGATCTTGCTTTTGCAATCCTTGCAGCCACTTTTACATAAGGTTTGGTTGGGCATGTATAACTTTGTAAGGTAACAATTTTTTATATTGTTAGATAATCTTTGGATATCATATGCATAAAATTTCTTTACTGCATATTATGAATACATTGTCGTTATCTTCACACGACAGTTGCACTAAACCTAAAAAAAATTTTACGGCATAGTTTCTACAATCATTGTGGTTCTCACGGTTTTCCGTAATTCGAAAAAATGCTTCCATCATCAAAGTTAAATATTAGCGTATTTTTTTGTCATATTCATAATATAACTCGATGTTTTATGTATACTCGGTGAATATTTGAGGGTGTTTTTATATGCATGCGAAGTTTATGGCGAATTTAACGTTTGCTAAGCACTCCGGTCTGATGCTCAGTGCGAATTGCATAAAGCTACTTGCCACAATTAGCAGCAAAATTTATTTGGTCATTTTACTCGTCAGGAGCGACATTTGATAATAGGATATTATGTAGAAATATTTGTACAAGTAAGATATGTGTCTCCGCTAGATTTATAAATTGAGTTTGGCACCTTAAACGTCATGCACACTTGATGTCTTTCGCTAGACAAAATCCAACTTAATACCACGTAAAATGGCTAATGTTGGTTCCGTTCCAAATGTGACACAGACAAGGAAAAGGAATAAAAAGGTATTTGGTAAATGTGCACATGAATCTCAAGTGAAGTGCTATTTGATGTTGGGTGATGGTGGGTAGGGAAAATGACGTATTATCTTGAAAGATGAAACTATTATTTTACTATTTCACCGCAACACAGTTAACCACAACAACAGATTCATCCTCATCATCATCATTGCTGCCACTATTATCATCATGAAATGTGTACCAGATTTCGCAGAAAATGCACGTTTCACAAAACCACCATAAACTATGTATCTCATCTTCACAGATGGGATGGGATACACACAAATGAAAAGATACATTAATATTAGTACAAGAGCCAAAAGTAAAGTCAGTAAAGTGCTGTTTCTGATATGTGACAACATTTTTTGTCGCATGAATTTCCTCATTTTCAAAGGATAAAGGGAAGCTTATAATGCATATGATACGAGTTCCGTTTATTAAAGGACAAATGAAATGAATCAGCATTTATCTAGTCGCCCTTATGTTCATTTGTATAACATTTCGCGTTGTTGTATTGTGCCATTGTCATTTTAAAAATGTGTCTCGGCCATTTACGTGGACACACAAATCTTGACTTTCTGAATTGAAAAGTATATCCTTTAAGAGAAAAGTAATTACGTATATTGATCATTGTTTTTACACCATTAAAAAGTTTGATGATACTTAAAGGAGAATGTATAAGATTAAAACTTTAAAAGGGCGAAATAATATATTGTCTTGTTAAATAGTTTTGAAACGTTTTACGGCATATCTGTTAGGATTACACAGGATAAGATAGATTTTAGGCGTGTTTGCAATGTGAGAATTCATGAACTCAACAAAAGGAACTATCACGTTGAACGTTTTACTAGAAATACTATGTACCGCATGCGTGAGATGTACAACCACGCCGCTGTCATTCTCTAAAGTGACGAAAATGTAAGAAAACGGGATCTGACATTTCAACTCTTTCCACGAAAACAGAATTAAGTGGCTCAAACGCATATCCCATTCAATTTGACAGATCTTTTATGTATAACTTTCAACATGTTGAGTTATAATAATTTGTGCCAATCAAAGTTCGCCTGTTACATGCCTTTTATAACCGGCCAGCCACATGCAACATAGGTACAAACCGTGTTTTTATTAATTCGGAGATCATTCAAAGCACACGTCATTCTTTCAAATCACTCATTGTGGCATACATCTAACACCTAACAGAACTTTAAAGTTTGCCCTTTTTGAAAACAAACAAAAAAATTATCGCCATTACTTTGAAAACTTGCGAAATTGCTTTCCTAACATTTTGCACTCAATGCCGAATGTTCATCATTTTTAGAAAATGTCTTCAAATCTATGAATTTTCTTTAGAATTTTAGCTTCTGAGACAGAGTAACGAATAAACATCCGCTTGTAAGGGGTAAAGTTAGAGAAAGGGATACAAGCCTAGGATATAAGCACAAGCAGGATTTCAGCTTGAGAATTTTTGCCGGCATGCATTCATTTTTGCATGCCAAAGATATTTTTCTGCACTTCACTGTCCTTTTGATAATGGTCTCATCCAAGAAAGAATGATTCTTTGAACTTGATAATGGTGTTTACAATCTCTTACAATTTGAAGTTTAAATATGATCACTTCGTACATTCAGCAAAGTTAATTCCCATTGTGTTTCGCTCATTCACTAATCTTGAATTGAGGAAATTCGTTCATTCACGATGAAGATGAAGGTTGTAGAACACGCACTACAAGACATGTTATTATCGTTATGCGTGCTGCTGACTCACACATATATTCATTTATTCGTGCATAACCATTATGTACATGTGAATATATGCTTAATGACATGATATTAGGCAACACGGCGTAACTTCCATCTTTGCAACTTTCATGGTGGTTGACTGCCAAAATTTATATTATATTATACGGTTTTCCATGGGTGACAAGACACGACCACGACAGAACAATTTAAGTGGCATTATCCGTTGTAAAAGCTGAAAAAAAGTATCATTTAGTAATGCACACACATTCATATATAAATGCAATTACTACTAGTTTTTATATGCAACCCCATTATGCACCAGTCCGAAGGTGCAGGATAGGCAATAAGGGCTTCTGTTATCTCCATAATAGCATTCTACAGAAAGACTGAAGACTCTCATTCTAAAATGTTTGCACTAAAAATGCGCATTTAACTTATTTAAAGAAAACGGTAGTTTATGAGACACTTTTGTATTATCTGAATGAGAATGGGAAATGTGAGTTTACGCTGCAGTAGCTGACATGAAACTTGCATGCAGATGTCATCAGAGTATATTAGGTATTAGCGCTGAATATTTAACTCACGATGAGTCTATTTCGTCGTCTGGGTTTATGACTATAAGACCGTTACTTTCTAACAAATGTGATGTTTATGAAATAAAATTACAACCATTTTTACGAGCTATATCATTCTGACATTATCTACGAATTTTGCATCTTTTGTGAGTAAAAAATTATGTTGCTGCCGAGTGCTGGCCAAAACGCTCGAGTGGGTTCCATCTCATCAGGGTCGCATTCATATCATCGTAGTCATCGCGAGATGATTGATGAAGATTGATTTGACATGTGGGCATTGTCTATATACACAAAAATGGCATTATATTTTCTATGGACTAGGTTGTATTTCCAGTTTACTATTACAGGTATACCATTCATTCAGCTAGTTTTTTTTGAAGATTTCGGAAATATCTGTAATTAGGTGCGCATCAAGGATTTGCAACGAAAATTAAAAAAGCGCTCCGGATGTCCTTACAAAAGATTTAGCGTAATATGTGACCAGTGCTTATAAAAGTTTGGGGATGTAACTGTAATACTCTAATGCATCATACGATACATTTTCCAACCCAGAAGGATTTTCTAATTCAATCTTGCACTTTCCTGAAAATAGTGTTTCAGGATGAATCTGTAGAACAACATCTGGGATCTCTCGATTTAATAGAACGTGAAAAACAGTAGAGGTGATCATCTGTGTACATTTCAATGGTTGTGATTGTGGCAGAGTGGAATGGAGTGGGTGGGCGTGTTTGGGTCCGACAATTTCGAAGTTACTTACAGCTTAATACCTTCCAATCATTCAAGCTTCCATATTATCCATCCCTGCCACTTTCTATTATTGCCGCTCCTGGAGCTTTACTTCGCAACGTGAATTACCGTTCCTGGCTTATGTCTTGCAATTTGGGATGGGATGGGTTGCATGCGCGAGATGCATCTTTATGTTGATGATTGTCCGGGGAATAAACGTGTGCAGCTGTGCATACGGCTACACCACTAAAGCTCCTACTTCTTCTTGAGTAGGGAAAAGAGAGAGAGATGGAAAGAACGAGAGAGAAAAAAATGAAATGACTCGTCTCATCATCCCATTAAAACCTTGTTTCGTTTCCCTCTTGGTTACAATTATATTCATTCATAACAGTAGACAACATGAGATTTATCATGGGAAAGGCGCGTCCTTCTCCATCCGTTTGTATAATATGCAGAGGCATGCTAATGTAGATTTTCTCTTGTGTGTGTGTACTTATTTTTAAGAAGAACATTAACTTGCTCATCGTGCTGAGTAACAGGGCAACTCATTCGTATAATGTAGCCAAGAATGAAGTGAAAGAAAGACAAGTAGATATGACAGCAGCCAGCAAGACAGAAAAGGAATAATATCAAAGAGGTAGGGAATTCGTAGGAAGTAAGTAGCCATCTCTCTCTCTCCTCTGTGAACAGACAAACACAAAATTGTCAGTCATATAGCACTTTTATAACCACAGCAGCACAGCATGCTTTGATGATTCTCCATCTCTCATTTCTTCAATGTCTCTCGCACTCGTCATTCCCAACAAAAAAAAGAGATAGAAAAGTCTAAAATGGGTATTCATTCTCACAAGTCAAATAAGTACGTAATATTGCACTGTGCGACGACTTCTGCATATCGTACTTTTATAAAGACACTTTTTACTCATTTAATACTACTTCTTCACTCTTTTCTACCTTCTCACACAAGTGTGGAGCTTTTTTCTGTCAAAAGTTTGAGACAGGAAAGGATGGAATAAAAATGAAGACTGAAAACCTCGAATTTTGATTTAAAAACTTTTACATATGTACATATTACATTCGCTTTGTGGAGTAGAAAACTTGTTCCAAGGAATGCTCTCTCGCACTCTTTCTTCTTTCATTCTTTCTCTGTCTCGCACCACTTAGCTGAGTAAACTCTTGAGACTTCAGAAGAAGAAAAAGTTTACCACAGGATGGTTTTATTTAGTCGCATCTCTCTTCATTTGACGTGTCATGAAAGGTGCTTTCCAGATATTTCTACTAATTTATTGTATAGTAACCTACTTCATGTGGATGATATTTATTTGACAACTGTTAACCGTCACCTCTTCACTGCATTCCATAAAAGTCTTTTGTACTTCCTGCCGGCGCGGTACGGAAATATATATTAATAAACATAAATGAGCCATGAGCCTAACGTTATTCAGCATATCTGTGCATTACTACTTTTCAAATACTTTTGCCTATCACAAAGTGTCCATAATATAGTTTGGTTTTTATTCACAATAGCGTCAAGGGATTTCTCCTTTTAAGTTGAATTTCCAAGTTGACATCGCTCAAGTAGAAGGAGCAGGACAGCTTATTGGGTTCATCCAGTGCCCAATACGCAGGTAATCCTGCTGAGAAATTACAAACTTTAGTTCCCCAGTGTGAAAAAATGCTACTGCAATACCTAAATAATGTGCATTATGGAACACATTACAGCTAAGAATGACTCTTCTTCACAGACCGGGCTGGCCGGTCAAGACTATTTCACCATTTCTTATCTTTCTTCTGCTTTTCACAACGTATTTATCCTTCATGTTCGAAAAGGAATATGATGATTTACTCTACGTTTTAGTTAAAATGTTGCATGCAACCCAAAAAGTACTCCGTGACGTTGAGCGTGCAGTTTCGACTTTTGTAGAAACAATTGGGGTTACAAAGAAGTAAAACGAAGAAATGCGTGAGCGAATATCTTTGATGCACGCACAAATTCAATGCTTCTGCTTGTAGAAGAAAACGGTGGAAAATGGTAAGACGAGTTTGTCCACATAGACTATATAACTTGTTTCTAAGGAGGAAGAGTAATGTGTAATACACTTTCTTTTGAAGCTTCAAAAACAGATAAAACTATTTATGGTTGTGAAAATATCACTGATAATCTTTGGTAGCTCTTCTCTCCTCTCTCTCTCAGTTAATAGAGCCACTGTTACAAATGTGACTTTTTTTGCTCATATCCGTGAATTTCGTGCCAACGAATTTTGTCATTTTCATGATAACTTAACTGGATATGGAAAGACAAAGTATACACGATTTTTATATGAGCTGAAAGCAGGCTATTAAATTTTTACACCATCACTGCATGGACGATAATGAAAAGCTTACATAGAAGTTTTTATATTCGTCTACTTTCATATATAATGATGTTTACACGAGCAAGAGGGAATATACGAAAGAAAACATGCAGCCTGTAAAAAAGTTGAAGGTAGTAAACAACTATCTCATCTTTTTCTGAGGAACAAGTCATCTCTCTAATAAAAATGTCAACTTAAACTCAAATACCTACATACACACACACACGATGCGACGTTATAATAGGATGACTAGAGAGAAACGAAGTGAGCATACAACTTCTAAAGCTTCTTTTTACACTCATGCATTTTCTAATAAAATGCGTATTATATGCAGAATGTACGTGTGTGGCAGTGACTAAGTCATCTTCTAAAGGATTTTGAGATGGTTAAGTACCTGGCAGTAGCTAAAAGTAGACACTTGATCTTTTCTGTCTCCAAAGTACATTAGTTTCATAAACATCTGGCTTAAATCAATGTGAATTACAGAGGTAAAAATCTAAACATAGTTTTTAAAAAGACATAAAAAAATGGTGAGGATGATGACGAGTTTAAAATATGTTGCTTTATAATCCACATTATGACCAGTGACAAAAAATTACTAGCTTTTCTTTATTAGATGACAATTTTCTTGGTATATATACAGTCTTGATGATGGTTTTATACTTGCTGTGTAAAAATGTAGGTAAGTTGAGTAAACGTTAAATGATTTTTTAAACTCGTCTTTCTCCCTGCTGCATTATCAGGTTGTATACTAAGAAGTAAGAATCTTGATTTTTCTAATGTCAAAAGTTCCCGTGTTTTCTTCCCTTCTCTCTGGTTTGGGACATAGCGCAACAGTACTTAGGTATTTAAACGAGCATTTTTTTACTATACGCAGTAAAAATCTATTAAAAATGGTGTGTATACAAAACCCTAACCAGGATACATAATATCTCTCCAACTAAGTCAACTATCTTGTTGTACACAACCACAAAAGATTGTTTCACGCTGACGAAAACATGAAACCTTTTTATGGCTCAAAGTACATGTTTGAACTCTTCAGTCAAAAAAAGTCTTATTATGGAGTGGAGATGCCGTATCTCTATCCCAAATCTCTGGATTTGATAGGCACTCTCACGGAACAACCCAAAGGAAGTTAGCGAGAAAGCTAAACGCACCAAGCTTACTCACAACATTAAACGACAAACGTCAACAAAATCGCAGCCCTGTATAGCTTATATGTATAAGGAAAGAAGACATGCAAGTATTTTGCGGTTATTTCTTGTGCAAAGAAAAATAATATTGCAATGTGATATGCAATCTTTAACTATTACGATGTAGCCTGTCCATCGTCATATGAAATTGAATTCTAAAGACTCATTAGTGCCTTTCCGCAAAAACTTATTACTTTTCATCATTGAATTACACTGTTGTTGGTGTATATATAATATATAGGAATAAGGATAAAGGTAATAAAGGTATAGCATGCATTTGTGTAACTTGAATAAAAACATCGAAAATGTAAATGGCTATCCCATGCAATGCAATATTCTATTAGCTAGTCGTATCTAATTCACTTTGCACAACGGGAAAAACGATCATCAAAAAATATATGTATTCATTATGTCAAGATTTTATTCATATAATGATTGTATACCTGGGCACACACTTTTCTTTAAAAGTTTTAGGAAGGAACCAGAATTCTCTCCGTATATGTAAACATATTGCACACACACATTCACCATCATCATCATCTTTATTTTGGCTGTTTGTCGTGTCTATGTTTCATTATAATTTATAAAATAACGGACATTGACTTGTGGATTTTTGGGTGGACGTGTCATACTCAAAGTCACGCTATGATTACATATCCACCAAGATTAGAATGAAAATTAAGAGACGTGTGGACCTGCCTTCTTTTCCGCTTGGGCTCTGGTTCTATAGCTCTACACAAAATCCACCACATCCATCCACGCAGCCAACAGTCAGAGCTCAAAAACTGCATCCCCAACAACAATGAAGATGCTGCTGTGTTTTGTGTGTGGTGGGCTGTCAAATTTTTGCATACATTATTTTTATCCTTATACCCTTTGACCAATATGGTGATTTGCAATAGTGACTGGTCACACCAGACTTTATGTGACGGTGAATATGTGAGTGTGAGCGCTGCTGATGGTGATGGTACTCATATTATAGTTTTACCTTTGCTCATCTCTTTTTAAGCTACAATGTTTGGTCTTTTATTTGTATCTTCATGAATGTATGATATGATACAACTACTTTTATACCGTTGGGAATTGTGTGCATTATGTCTTATATTTTATTCCGTATAAACATATTTATTGTACAGTATGAGAAACGTAAATTTTGTAGTAGCACTAACTCAACTCGCTCCGATCTCACGTTGTATATATGCTTCATGTCTATTGTGTATATTTGTGAGTAACCCCGAGAATGCAAGGTGGTATAAATCTTTATTTGGCCATGTTTGTGTTTTCCAAGTTGTGAAATTTTCATAAAACATGTTAGATTCTGCTCCATGTCTATTGTGTATATTTGTGAGTAACCCCGAGAATGCAAGGTGGTATAAATCTTTATTTGGCCATGTTTGTGTTTTCCAAGTTGTGAAATTTTCATAAAACATGTTAGATTCCGTTCACATTGCTTGAAGCAAAACACAAAATGAAATCCCGCAACTATCTATCCATATGAATTTGAAAGTATACGCTATAGAAGTATGTATAGGCTCTACACACATCAAATTAAGAGATGGGTATATGCATAATCTATGTTGTCGAAAGATTCGTCTCGCCTTCAAAGGTTTGATATGACCTGTCTCGTTAGCTGTCTTCCTTTTTTTTACCATATATGCATAATCTATGTTGTCGAAAGATTCGTCTCGCCTTCAAAGGTTTGATATGACCTGTCTCGTTAGCTGTCTTCCTTTTTTTACCATATACCACACTAAAAACTAGGCACTCTGCCGTGAATCGGTGAATATGTGGATCCCTGTAAAGCGGTTCGAAAAACATATTCTCTCAAAACATCTTTTCGTTCCCTTTGACGTGACTTGACATTTTGAGTTACTTGTAGCAAAGTTGTTAGCCTTCCACCAACGAAGAGTTACAGAGTCAAGTTTCAACCTTTCATTTTTGCGTTTAATGTAATTTGCTTCAAGTCACTATTAAAATTATCAAGTTTGTCAGATGATGCTGAAGAAAAATTAGGAAATTTTACAAACTCTGTATAAAATGCCTTACATAAAAAAAAGTTCCAGTCAATCTTAATGCTTCATCAAAGTGTATACTTATCATTTTCCCCGTCAATGTCAGAAAACAAATCTCTTTGAGTCTAGCTATTAGTCGAAAATACAGTCAGCTTTTTTCCCTCATATTATGTAAGCAACCCAAGCACATACTAATATGCGAAGTCCGTGTAGAATATTGATCAGCATGTGTGTATATATAAGCTTCATCATCATCAGTAAAGTTAATAACAGAATAATACAATTACGAACATATTTGCACTTTGATATAATACTTATTAAACGGATGAAGGAAAATAAGAGGAGAGTAAAAAAGCTCTTCAAAGATTCTAATCACGATGCTGTAGGCAGTTTGATGAAATTCGATGTACAATGTAAAATACAAACAAGCGTGAATTGCACTTGAAAATTACAGGGAAATATACATATACATCGCTTCTCCAAACGGACAACACGCATTCAATAGGGATGATGATGATTGATGGTGCACTATGGGTTTTGGCGTAGAGAGTTCAATCACTTGTTTTTTGAATGTAATATGACATAATATGCATACACTACTACAAAGCCACACATGCATAAACATAAGAGTAGGTATATATATATCTATCAAAGATATATACATCAAAACGCCTCAGAACATAATGCTATGCATGCGTATGCTTTCTTTACCTGTAATCTGCTCTCTAAAAAAGAAAACACATATATAATATAGTGCCCAACCCGTTCTCGTGTCGCTTAACTTTTGACCAAGCGAGCAGTAGTAAACCTTTCAAGTTCAAGGTATTTTACCACACGAAGTCGAGACAAAATAGCATTTTGTTACCTTATTGCTTTTCCAATGCACTTGCGGTTCTAGTGTTGATGATGGTGATGGGGAATGGAGTGTAGCAAAGTTGCATGATGGGATTTATGGATCAATGTTTTTTTCCTGCGAAAGCCTTTCGCTTCTTGCTGACCATCTCTGGATTGTTTTTTAAGAATTTCCTTTTGTGTGGTTTAGTTAGATGTTTTAAAACGATTTATGCCATTAAAGCTTGACTCAAGTAAACATTTCACGTGTAACCTCCTCCAGTCGTTACTTGAAATCTTGAACCATTTGCATATAACAACTGCATTAAAAATCAACATGCCTCAGCGAAGCTAGAGAGTGCACAGTGCACACGCACTTTTGGTATGCTGTTTTACTTGAGTAAATGCTTTTTGGAAAAAAAGGAAACATCATTTTGTGTAAGTTTGCTGCTACCAAAACAGTCAGACCAAACTTTATGACTGTGATTTGTCTCGCTTGTGAGGCGAGGCTTGCAAAAACATGTTTTGCGTAAAAATATGTATAAAAACGTTAGAATGTTTGGCAGAAGATATGAAACAAAATACATTTTAAGCCTACTTGTAATAATGTAACAAGAAACTCGGCAACCTGTGAATCGTGAAAATTTTGATGAATGACAACAAATCCTTGTGGGCAGAAATTGACAAACGTGGATACACAACGCTGTCAAAATGCAAAGGTATATATATGTGTTTTATGCAGGCTGAATATTATTTTTTACCAATCCCTCAAGTAACTCCTACATCTACCTCTAGAAGCTCTCCAATATTCACCCGAAATAGTTATATTCAAAAGGTCAAAATGAGTTTGACTTTTTAGGTCATGAGAAATTGTAAATTTTATTTCTAGGAAGCTTGAAAGCTATCAACAAAATCGAATCTCTCTTCAAGAGTTCATACAAATATACGTTTTTTTTATATTTAGATTTGCAATCACAAAAAATACATCCATCCTCAGAAAAAAGCGTTTGAATAGAATGATTCCAGCCTACATTTTATGCATTGAACCTCAAAAAGTTTTTCCATTTTGAAGGGAAAGCAAATAAGATGCAGGATCAAAGCAACATTCAAGGAAATGGAAAAATATGACTTCAGGAGAATAGCTCTACATTACACGAAAGCATTCATTCCACTGAGTCCAGGTTGGCAAATGGCAGCAACAGTGAGTGGGGGAAGCAGCATGTATAAAAAAAAGAGTTCAAACGCGGATTCGTTTTTTTTTGCATCACATACGGTATCGGAAACATGATATAGGAACCCAGTCACAAGGCTCAACCACCAACTAAGGGATAAAAGTATAAGTATATACAAGTATTTTTGGGCACTTAATACCCGAATATTTTTTGCCATCTCTATATACATATGTATATTATATAAGTAGCGCTAGTTTTCATGGAAAAGCAAGTGTTAGTTGGGACACAAGCAGTCCACGTACGATGTGCACACACACATGCATATTACTTACAAAAGTTGGATGAGACGGTTATACGAACTCGCATTGCATAGTTGTATCATGTGGCGTGTCACGG
>JAANSM010003876.1:0-12170 GCA_036850725.1 Orchesella villosa | reverse complement strand
AGCAAAATGCCAATGTTCTATACGTTCCAAGAGTAGGATTATAAAAGTAAATTCTTAGAAGCTCGATCATTCAAATGTGTTGAACTATTTCAATCGCCAGAGGATTCGGTGTTTTCGCACGGAAGGCTTAGTTGCAACATCACTAATAACAAGAAAAGGCCCTATGTTGTCTCCATGAAATTATACGTCTGAACAAATGTCTTACCCCAAAATAAAGCCATTGGATTGTTTTAAATTCCTGTTGGAGTCGTATAACAATTTTTCCGACCAAGCATTAATGTCGAAATTTCAAGTGTAAATTACAACCCGTACCGCATACCACATCACCATTCACCATGATTAAAGTACAATTCTAGGTAGACAAATGTTCTTAGATTTAATTTGGGGTTCATGGCCATTGGGGTAGTACTGTAAATATGTAATTGATTTCAGATTTTAAGCATACCCCATGAATCTAATGTGTTGATTGTGGAGTTGTGTGCGACTTTTTTTATTAAGTAGACGGATTAGCTTTTTGAATTGAATCCACATGCTAGGATTATCAGTTTATCACAGATATATAGCAACTTGTACTTATAATATATGTATAGAAGTACTTTTTTAGTTGTGGTACCTGTTGCTTATTCAATAAGCAATTGACTAGTTCATATAGTTGGTTGTCAACATCATTATATATTCTATGACAGCGTCAGCGATAGGAAACAGGTATAATGTAGAACTAAAGCCTTTTCGCCAATCATAAGATTATCATCACACTGACAGCTGAATGCTGACGCACACCTTGATGAAATTGAAGACCACTTTGATATAAATATTTAGTTGCTCACTCTCAAGATTTGAGTTAGTAGCAGTAATCATCTTGCACTTTGCACCATATAGATATATACGCTACCGCACCGTAAATGTACTCATTTTGTAGCCTGAGGACGACAGATACGAGTTGCATCTGAGAAACAGAAGCTACAATACACGGCACACGGTCAACAACACTTGATACATTTAAGTGTAGTGACCTATCATAATCATCGTTGCACTTGCAAATGGAAACCAAGCCCTAAGTCTTCATTAGTGTATACGATTGCTTCAAGAAGACGTGACCTATTGTAACGACTTGAGGGTTGTTTCATGTTTTCACTTTGAAAGTATATGACGTAACTGCAACGTATCCAAAGAAAAGCACGTGTTACCAAAAACTGTAAAGATAGTAATGATGCACCTGTCTGACCGAAATGAAAACATCTTCAATCTTACTTGTATGTTAATCATAGTAATATGCTTGCGGCTCTAAGAATATAATGTTCAAAACTTGCATGGCTAACAAACCGGAGTAATGCAATGAGAAATAGGTAGATTACTGCGTATCATCCTCTTTATTACTGTGCTACGAGTTTCCGTCATTGTACATTTCACATTTTCGTCTCATGATGATAGTTTCCGAACTCATTTAAGGAATTTGCTGCTTACACTGATATTGAATGCCGATACATGACAATACTGCAGTCCAGTCTAATATTCATTAGTTCAATTGGATTTATGGTATAAAAACTGAACATTCACTCTAATTTTTAATGCATTTGTTGTAAAATGAATGAGAAATAGCATTGGTTAACCTCTCCTGTTGAGCATTATGAACATCATGCCATGTAAGTTTTTTTTGCATATTGTGCTACTTGATAAAGCTGTAAAAATAATTCATCGTTGTGATAACTATAACTAGGAATAAGCTTATTATTTCCGTGAATCGAGGCCATACCGCACACCTCAATAAGACTCGGAGATCAAAGCAAAACAAAATATGTATTTATTCAAGCAACAAGAACTCAATTCAGAATGTTGTAATTTCATCATAAAAATCGAAACCCGGAGCTATCTAGAGTTTTTTTTATGTTACATACCTTTTCGAACCTGCTACATACCGCAGAACCTTTCGAATCTGAATAATTTTGACAGGGAAAGCGGAGTTTTTAGTTGTAGTTTGGTATATATTTACTTTTTTACTTATTTATCAAGGTGAGTTATTATTGAATTTTATATAATTTCAATCCTCCCTGTACAGTCTTCGATTAAATTTTAAATGAAGTTGAATACCATTTTAAAAGTGAATTCTAAAAAGTTTGTGAACAGTTCATGCACATAGGACACACGATTCATTCATACGGTTACACTAAACATTAGTTAGGCTCTTCATAAATTTACTTTTTGTACATGTAGGTGGAACAGGAACAGTTAACTTATAAGATTCGAAGTTTTCGTTCATTTAGCTGATTATGAATTAAAGTGAATATCATACGTTATGGAATTTAAATGGTATGTTATAAATTCTCTGTAAAACTTGTTCCATCCCATAATAATTCTCATGCAACCAGTGCAATTGAAAATCGCGGATGTTAAATTGCATCTCTTTGTTAAGTAGAATGAACAGAACGGGGATTCCTGCTCGACTTTTCTTAGAAAAAATGCGAATTCCTGGAGAAAGTCAAAAAGGTAGACCGCAAAGTACATTTATGGTTTGTGTGCGTGGGTGTACAAGGAAATGCTCACCAGCCCATGAAAAAAGAGTACATTGAACACAAGCACGTTTAATATTCATTATTGGAATGGAAGCACCAGTCAGTCATTATGGAATGNGGTGTACAAGGAAATGCTCACCAGCCCATGAAAAAAGAGTACATTGAACACAAGCACGTTTAATATTCATTATTGGAATGGAAGCACCAGTCAGTCATTATGGAATGTCATTTAACGGTAGCTTTCTTGTACACCATTATAACTTCCTCTGATGTCCCGACACTTTACACAGTTCAAAAAATTAGGGTTGTAAAGACAGTCTGGGTTTCTAGGCAAGACATGCTATTACAGGGAAAGGATTATAAAAGGGAAAGCACATAACTTTCGCTAAATAATAGCAAATAAAAGGAAATCCGTGTAGAACCAATATAAAAGCATGAATGAGGTATTAAAAGTGTGGTGCACCAGCAACATGAAATATATGTCGACAACAGTAGATTGTAAACACGCATTTGATGGTTTCGTACGTTATTTAAGGTTACAACGACTTGGAATACCGATCTGTTTGACTGGCATTGTTGAGAATCAAAAGAACACAAAGAATGTCACTCATGGATTCTCCTTCCTTTATAACTTTAACAAAAAAACACAGTATGATGTTCAAATGCATACATCCACATGTACAGCGTGGGTGTATTTCATGGCTAATTCCAGAATTATTTTCTCCTCAGATTCGTCGTGCAATGGTGAAATGGAGTTTCTCCATGTGCCGACCCGACCCACACTCAAGGTAAATGGATGGTTTTATGGGCGACTGGGCGAGTGTTGAATAGCATGTTAGAGCCACTTCATAGAGACAGTTATTTAAGTTATTTTTTCATAACAAGCATTTGGTCTGATACGGGTTCTATGAATATATATATTAATGGGGAGAGAGCAGGAATTATCTAAAGTGGAACGTGCACGGCTGGTATTTACTAATGACATGCTACCAAAAGGATTTCATTTCATTAATAAATAAAATACTTCATTGATGAAACTCAGCCCGTACATCGTAGCGTAGCTCAAAATTAGGTCGACAACAATAATATATGGAACTTCCTATCCATTCGTAACAACATGAACAGTGTTACTTTCATTCATTCATAATATACATATAATCGATATAGACATATTTTAAGCATTAATATTCATCTCACTACGCCACGTTGAAACGATACTCTGTCAACTGTCAGGGACTTTTAATTTGAGTACACGGCAAACTAATATACTAACTGTGAATATTAATTTACTCTGGTGCAATGGAACTAGAGATGAGATTCCGTGTAAGAAAGCTCAGTTCACAATAATATTATGCTAAACTTATAAAGTATAGATATATAAATTATAACCAATTCGTGGAGTGAAATAAAATCTTCCCAAGTTGGGATTATTACTGTTATTGTTATTATTATTATTCATTACAACTCCTTGGCTCCCTTATGCTAGGCTTGTAGAGAGTAAAACTATATTATGTTCGAAGAAATGGAAAGGATGGATGATACATAAATGTGAAGGAATACTATCATGTACAAAAAAGTATGTTTTTGTTGTGCTGTTTTGTACATACATGCAGCCATCCAAGCTTATGGATCATCTTCTGCTTACTCACTCTTCGCGTTTCCTTTTTATGTATTCCTTCCTTTTTTCTCTCTCTTTTTGGTTGCCTTTCGCAAAAAGCAAGTCAAGTTTGCCCAGCGCTAGGATCTTCTTGATGTGACAGGCATGGTTCTCGTTCAGTCGCTTAAATGCTCTCATCCAGGAAGGTTCATTATTTGACGCAATCCTGCCTCCGCTAAATAATAACCGTTTCGGCACTTTCTACATTGTATTCTGTATACAGAAAACACCGACAAGGCAAGCAACTCTACAAAAAAACTAGAATTTGCTACGGTGAGCTCTATATCAACTCTCTTTAATGGGTCAATCAACCAACATTTCAACAGTTGATACGGAATATATTTTAATCTAAAGAAAAATGTCTAATTAGTTCCAACTATTTGAGAGTCTACTAATTGTCAGTCAGTGCAAAAACAAGACTTACCTACAGCATATAACTGCCAATTAAAATTATATTTGACTTGAAGATGTCAATGGGATTGAACTTAGTGCAACTTTTTATTTTTCTCACCTTACACAATTTATGTGCAGCTCAAGGTAAGGGACTTAAAAAATTATTAAGCATGCATGCATACCACATGTATTTAGAATAATAAATGTAATTTGTCAAAAAACTGGTTTAACCTATCTTGTTATAAACTTTGACGAATGAAGAGTATATTCACATAACCATCTCAATGTCAATGTTTTATAATTCTTCAGACATAATTAATTATATTTTCAATGCGATTTTACAATATGCGTGAGTAATGAGATAGCGAGTGTATTGAAGGGCTGAGGTGGTCGTTCAACGACATGGTTTGATGGTTTAATGAATAAGTTTAAACGAGGCAAACAAGCTAAAGATCATCAGTCTGCTGCTCTGTAACAAGGTCGTTGTTGAACATAGACAAGTTACCCCATGATTCATGTATTTATTTTGTAGCAAGGCAATACCGGTGCGAATGTATCCTTTCATTTACTATTATTATTGCTATCATTACTTGGCATCTACCGTTGACCGTGTATTTCCATGAAATGTTACATTTAAAGTGTGTTAGTGTGTATTTGTTTGGTTTGGTATTTCCTAGCGTTGGCTGCTACTATTTGCATAGACTCTTGACAAATCTTTGTTTTAACCTTTTTTCATCATTTTTATACACTTTCCACGGAAATATTCTAAATCCTAATTGGAGGTATGACAGCATATTATTGTACTTATGCAGGTATTGCGGATTCATTAAGTGACTTCACTCTCGCTTTACATCTTCATCATATAACGGTATAAGTTATCGTGACAAAAGATATTCTTATTCTTCATTTATTTAGTTTTCTATGACGTTTTGCATTAAACGGTATAATCACGTATATGTTTAAAAGAGTGGTAGTTATTCTTACTAAATCTGTCAGTTTATTTGTAAACTTTCCTTTATTTCCAAAATTTATTGGTTCATGAGGTAGGTGACTCATCTTAAAATCTCATTCTTTTTAAAGCACGAAAGAACCGCTATAGGCTAATCGTGCACCGCATTTTCTTTCATCAAAAGTCATGAGTGAAGTTATGTTTGCACGTTTCCGTTTTTTCTATTCGTAATTCCCATAAAAACCATAATTTTTACCGAAATTTGATGATCCATGATTCTGATCTGATATACATATTATTTGAATTTGAGATGAGTGAAAACTACACGAGTGTTACAAATATAAAATTTTCCATTTCTTTTACTCATATTTTATATGGCGTAAGGCGTAATACATTAAGACAAAAAAGGGTACATCATTTCGTATTTATCAGCCTGCTACTCGACTAGTGAAAGCATCTATTGCATGATATGATTGTATATATATGTATGTACATGAACTTCTTCACATCCAATTCAAGCTTATCGTTGCAAATGATAATATAAACATACGTGTATACATGCAAAGATTGTAATGAAAAGTGAGGCAAGGTGCATCAAGCATGATTACGAAACTATATGTTTCATCTTCAACTGCAGTAAGCAAACAAAAACAAAATATGTGATAAGCAGAACGGAAGACGTATAACAAGTAGACAGCTTCAGCTAGGAAGCGGAAAGAGTAGGGCTGCTATATACTCGTAGCAAGTGATTCCCTTGTCATGTCTTAGTCTTGGCACACAATCGTTACTGCTACTACGAGTCAACTGCAACTTACTACAACCACAGCCATTATGTCTGTAACGGTTACTACTGTAGTAGCACTAGTAGTACTACAACTTGTTCGAGAAAAAGAATAGTAAAGTTGTAAAATGATATGATACAACGATTTGATAATGTACACATGCTTATACATAACGTAGTTTACGAGGAAGATGACGATTACGTAACTATTTGCATTAAACTGAATGCTAGGAAAGCTTTCCTGTAATTGCTCCTCAGCCCGGATCGGAATCATAAGATGACATTGGCTGTTTCTGGTGTTCTTGACTTAAAGCATTAACATGTAAAAGTACATGCACTAAATAAATGTGATAGCAAACTCAAACTCTTGCGATTGTAACAAAATGTTTTCGTGACTGTTGACTGATATGATTGTGAATATATATGTATATGTATTTATATATGTATGAGCGGAAGACGTTTCAAAAGTAGTAATTTTTACATCTTTTTGCCCCAAACGTGGTGATGCTCGAAGCGTTTTGTTAGTAACTTTACCA
Organism: Orchesella villosa; assembly: GCA_036850725.1. Classification (NCBI taxonomy): domain Eukaryota; kingdom Metazoa; phylum Arthropoda; class Collembola; order Entomobryomorpha; family Orchesellidae; genus Orchesella; species Orchesella villosa. Next base: position 5,344 of record JAANSM010003876.1, on the reverse strand, counting down.
GTGTATTTTCGGTAGCCTCTAAAACGGACTTCTTATCCAGAATTTTCGCATATCCTTTCTTTGTGCCAAAGTGCCCAATAAATATTTTAGATCTGCTTCTCGACATTGTAAAGATGGCTTATAGCAAGCTGCTCGGATTCCTATAAAGAGAATGACTATCCTGCAACCTTTCATTTCATTCCTATACAGAATCCGCATATATATAGACATACATTTATATATGCATGTGCTGGAGGCTCTTTTGGTGAGGGGAAACGTAGTCATGTTGTACCTACCTTGACCGGCAGCCTCCATTGCACTTTCAGGCATACCTAATTACAACGCATATAAAAGTCGCTGACCATTTTGATAAAATCGGGCCTGGGACAAATTAATGTTACTTGACCATTACTTATGTAATAGCTTACACAAAATCTGGTGTTATATTCCTTCCAGGCCAGAGGTAAAGTTACGCCGAAATCATACGTCATTCTTTGAGTATTTACTTGCTCTGGAGGGAATACTGCATGTGAGAATAATTGAGGACATTGATCAAAACTTTACAAAAGATTGCAAAGGCTGGATTCATAAAACTGTTCCTTCTACTTTTTGCAAAATGTTTCTTTCACCTAACATTAACTTATTTAGTCTCAAACTGAGATTCACAAAGCTTCCACATGTCTGGGAAATGTTCATACAGGGCTTATCAGAGGTGATGTGGGTCAAGACAAGATGCAGTTTATCATCAAATTATTATCTTCTTTTAGTCCCAGTTTCAATTGTTCACATAAAGTAGCTTCTGAATATTTGCGGACGCATCAGTATTAGTGTAAGATAGAAGATCATGCAACTTTGTATGGATCATATGTTTATTCCGACGTAGTTTGAATGGTTGATGATTATATGGATTAAAAGATACTAGAATATTTCTCTGTGTCCACTGTAAGCTCTCCAGTGTCCAGATTGTAAATGATATCTAACAGTAAGTGCTGACATGGAAAATTTGAAGCAAAGAAGGGAAGACAGATGAACGTCCGCATGTTTATATATAGTTTATTAGAAGAGTTACAATTTACAACTGAACGTAACTGGTAGAAAGTGCAAGGTAAGGATAATTTGGCCCAAGACGCTGTAATTGTATAGATAATTTATCCTAGTACTATTTCTCATGGAAATGGTATAGTATTCGTAGTGGCTCTCGTGCTCATGATAACAATAGAGAGTTTCTTTTAGATATTTGAGTTGCAGAGATGCAGATCCTCCAGCAACTAATAAAGCAAATAGTTTTGACTGGTTGGTGGTTTATATTTTATCAGATTAGCTAAAATGGCATTAGTTACGGATCAGTTTACTCACTAGCTTCCTTTAGGAAGTGGCCTGTTTTTCAAGTAAATATAGTACGAATTTACGAAACAAGAAAAGTCTTTATGTCTTTATTCATTGGGACAAATAATCTTCAAAAATTCAGATAACACACTGATATAAGATACATGTATACTAAACTGTTAATATTACTTACTTTGTTACTTCATATATAGTATTATTACAATATATTATAACAAAAAAACTTCTTTATGCACACATGCCTGATATAAAGAAAAAGATCTTAAGAATAGTCGTGTTTTGGGAAAGCTATGTGTGCACCAGTATCAAGTAAAAAAGTAGCATATGTATATGTATGTGTTTATTCAGGCTAAAAATGTTAAGATATGATGAAATATATATAAGAGATTCTCGTAGTATGGACAGAGCTGCCACTGAGTTCATGTCATCTACATCACTTTCGCTCCAATCCTTGTGATACAGCTTCCTGTGCTAAATTTATTTGCTAGTAAAAACTTGGACAATTCTTTCTTGGTTGAAATGATCTCTACGCTTAGAAATTCCAGTTTACTACATTCAGTTACATATTTTCTTCAAGTTTGGGAGGACCAGTTCGTTTGGAAGTTATCTCTCCAGAAAATGGGAAGCTATCGATGACGGCGGGCTAGACTCATTTCTCAAAGAGCAACATAATTTTCCTGTCTGAGAATGCTGAAATTTTACTGGAAGAGTTTCCTGTGTTTTTTATGTTAAATGCTGCAGTCGTGTCCATAGGTCTTTTAACATCGCACTGCATTATTTTTGAAGTCCTTGTTCATTTGAGCAGCCTTTAGTATAAATACTCTTACACCATATACACATTTCTAAATTGTATATTAAGCGTTTCTTAACGCTTAATAGCAACGATGCTTGCAGAACTCTCATATATAGTCAGCCCCTGAGTGTAAGGTGAAATATATGAAATATGACAATACAAGACAACGCATATGGAATTCTAGTTTCATCAAAAAGATCTATTTAGCAATTATGCATTTCCAAAATCCCATATAGTGGGGCATTCAAGCAAATATTTAATAGAATAAAGATGTTTCCCTTGAAGTTTAGTAGAATTAGAATGAATCATAAAGTTTTTATTTCGATTTAAATGCAACGAATGCAACAACTAAAAAATAAACACATAGCTACATGTGTACCTAGTGTATGAAGATTAACATTGCTTGAATTAGAAACGCTCCTTTGATGCAATAAAAAATCAGCAAAAATCTAGATTGGTTGCATTGCAAGGAAGTTCCTTGCCGTGTTCCTTCAAGGAACACGCAATCACGGAATGAAGTACGGTATTTTAACATTTTAAGTTCTGGTGAAAAGCTAGTAGTTTCGTTTTATTTTTTAGCGCAGTATTTATTTTCGCCTATCCTAGAGCTGTTTAGAACTTGTTTATAGTCTCAAAAATTAAACCGTGTTTTAGTTTTACAATCTTAAAATTCGGTCCTAATTTTTAATTACCTTGCCCTCTGCAGTACTCTGCAAATCAACTAATCTTAAGTAAAACTGTTATGTGCTTACATGTCCGTTGTTTCTTCAAGCACTTCATAAAATTATTGGATCACGTTTATTCAAGTTTATTGATTGAGTTAAGTATACATACGAGGAAAATGAAAAGAGAATCTGGTTGATCGAATCATCAAGTTAGTATATGCTGACATTTTTATTATATTATTTTTTTAAATCAGATAATGAAGTTACAAAACAATAAGGAGAGCGTGAAGAAAATAAGTGTAACTTAGAACTACCTCAAAAACAAGTGCTAAAATTACACTTATACTTCCTGTCAAGGAAATTTTCCCTAACACAACTTCAACGAAGTTAGGGTGAACATGATTAGCAGTTTATGGGACATATTAGCTTCAACAAACAAGTCAAAGTTCCCTTCCTTTCTTTAAAAACCGAATTAAGAAGTTTTCTAAAATTATCCAAACTTTAAAGAAGCCTTCCTCCCACACACGAATTTGTACAAATTCAATTGAAAGTTTTCGCATTACAAACAAGGGTGGAAAACATAGATACATATTAACAATAGATATATAACTGGTAGTGTTTGTATGTCTATGGTAGAAAAACACAAGATCCTTTAGAATAAATTCGAGCAAGTAGGAAAATGAAGGGAAAGAGTTGCAATGCAATAATTGAAGTTTGAATGGAGATAACATGCAGTGACAAGAGTAGCAAAACACAATCGCTGTTGTCTATGGCCACTACGGTTTTCGATGCTCTATCCAGCAGAATCTGCAGACAATGGAGAAATGAATGTACTTATATACCGTATAAACATTGAACAGTTTGCTTTCCTCTCTTAAAGTTAAGCCACATGGAGCATGCAATGCAACTAAACATCAAACTCTGTGTACACGGATCACGAACAGAAATTGAGACAAGAATAAATGTAGAAGAAGGGAGCAGTCTTGAGCATGCAAGTGGGTCTGGGTATATGACTTGTATATAGAGAAGGAACAATTTCAAAGCTGTTACGAGTACGTTATGGACAGTGATTATAAATAACTTTCTCTTAATTATATTATGTGATACAAGCTCAAAAACCTCAATAAATTTTGAACAAAACTTGGCTTCTCAACAACAAACCGAGAGAGGTCTTCTTCATCCACTGCTTTACAAAAGTGATGGTTTTGATTTTGTTTTTTGGTGTATTATGTGTCTAGTCTTTCACCATGTCCCTCGTCGTATTTTCCATTTACACTAATTTTAATAATTATTGTATTGTACTAGAATATGAGTTAATATGGGTTTTCAAACAAGGAGCATTAAATGCATAGACACAAGAAGTGCACACTATACACGTAGGATTGCACACACTGATAAATCATTATGAGAATATTAATATCACAATGAATGTTTTCAGAGAGGATTTAAAGCTACAAAAATTGACTAGGGAAAATACGACCATACGATAATTACTTTCTTTTCACAATTTCACTCGACTCTTGAATTTGTTGGTGATGCGACTTCATTCATAAAGTGCAGTTGGGAAATGTGCCAAGCTTTGAGCAAAGACAATGAGTGTAGTCATACATACTCTCTCAGATATCTTGGTGAACTAAGGTTGTTATTGTATTTATATGAAAAACTTCTTTGTCACTTTTTTTGGAAATGTGTTACGGATAACTTACACACGCTCCTGTATGTATATAGTTTAAATCATCTGTGATAAAATAATTGTGAACTTCAAGCCGGTTACGAGTAGATCAGCATTGTGCTTGTTCAAATAAGTGTTTTTTTTGCTTCATGCAGAAAAGAATGGAAGACCAAACTTCAATATATTTGATTGCACTAGTGGGCATGTGAAGCAAGTACATTTCTTGTGGTAAAACGATCCCGTTGAACCCGCATCACACGCACTGGGTGATGCGGTTTTCAGTTTCTTGGCTTGGCTGTTCATACTCAAGTTATACATTAATACATTCATTGATAACTAACTTCAAACTTGCTTCGAATAATGACTCGTTATAAAGTTGTGCTCATGCGTTCTTTCTTAATGTGCCCATTTAATATCTTGACTTGAGTCAAATTTTCACTAATTAGATGTGACGGTAAAAAGTTCAAAACTGGGCGGAAACGTAAAATCTGGATACAATTGAGGTATAAGAATTTGAATGTTGATGTTTTTTAAACTTATTTACATACATAAATAAAAATAAACTGAAACAGCATCAGTTTGTAATTTTACTTCAGCCTCTTAATTGACTTCGTTTACATTTTCTCTCTTTTAACTGCTGTATATCGAGAAGGATTAAGATTTAAAACATACCTTAACAAGTCAGTTTACATTTCAATCCCATAAAAAAGATTAATTTATAAGTAAAATCAAAATTACTCACAGTGTAGTCAACTTGGTTTGTGAGACCGCGACGTAAAATCCTGAAGTTATCCTTGATCTATATGTCATGCATTATGCAGGAAGAAAACAGTTCCTGACAAACACAAATAAATGTTAGCAAGCTTCGCTGCGTTCCAGTAGTATCATGTG
>JAANSM010003875.1:0-12170 GCA_036850725.1 Orchesella villosa | reverse complement strand
TGTCGGCAACTAGTTTGTAGAGTGATTTAAACTCCAAAAAATATTTTTCAACCAGTTTCCCTTCTGAGTCTGATCTGGGTCGAAGTGAAACCGCCTTTTCTGTAAAGTACACAGAAATAGTAATTTGGGTTAAAATGAACGTTAAAGTTTATTCAAGAACTAAATTGTGAATAAACTTGCCATTCATCGCTAAATGGGAGACACACAGGTCGTCGTTTAACATGTCTACTTTCACCCTGAATATTATTCCACTTTCCAATCGGCTACTGGTGCTATCCACTTCTGAACCAGATACCCACAACGAAAGATGGCGGAACACTATAGTTGTTTGTCTTACAAGCACTGTCTCCTCATTTACTTTGAAAAAGAAACGGAGTCTTATTTTTTCCTCTCCTTGTCCAACTTCCAGATTGCAGTCACCTTCCGTAGCAAACGCTTCCAAATCTCGTCCTTGCTTGATGTTATCAAATATCCAGACTCGTTTTGCTGTCTTTCCTTCTGCAAACTTTTCAATGTCAATTGGACAAACGAATACAATAAAAATATCATTGGTTGCAGACGCAGATAGACTGAAATCTGAATGATAGTAATGTTATTGCGACGTTAGAAAAGTCATGTTTGGTTTGGTGCATCTAAGAAGTAGTCGGTATTATAATATACCGTATAACATCTAACAACTAGTCACTAGTGGAGAAGTTTAATTGTTAATATTGAAACAAAAACTCTATGGTGTGGTAGCACTTGTTTAGAAAGTGGCAAACTAACGTCTGGTCAAAGTCTCGTAGTTTAACCATTCAATTTTCAATCAATCTTGGGTGTTGGGATTTTTACCGAAAAAATACTTACGCTGGTCGTTGTTATGCTGCAGTCTACAAAATCATTGGCACTCGGGTTCTCCTCTCCGTCCCGGTAGCTATCCATTATTGCTTGGGAATTGAGAGACAAGACAAAGCTGAAATTGAATATCATCAATCATAATTGAACTGAGTTAACTTAAAAATAGATGACAACAATCCAGAATATGTTTTCGCATACAAATAACTTATTGACACGACTCCCTGTATATAATATTTAATTTCAGTCGAAATATGGCTGCATAAATTGTGACGATAAATGTTAATGGGTTTGCTTACCTACAACTAACTGAAAAACTGTGTTTTGATGCGTGTCGAAGAATTCAAGATTACAATAAATGAGGATAAATGGTAGTTAAAGAGAGTATTGCACGGTATTGACAGTTCACTGGTGTTTTTTATTGAAAACAAGTATTTTAGACGATAAACATATTTGTAGGTGTCGCATTTATAAGTAATCAAACCACTATAATTACTCCCCACAGTTGCTAAAATTCAACATGTATGTGTATGCTCAAAAGGTTATTCTATTTTAGAATGCATAGTTGGCTATCCTTTCACATTTTGTTGTGATATCCAAACAGCCTTGGTCCGCGGGCTACGCATTAGTTCTATGCTCAGTGTATGAATTCATCGTATTGGTGTATTCTCATTGGAGTTAATTAGGCTATGAAAAAATCAAAGGATTCTCAAGCAAATATTTTCATACTTCCTAACCTTATCATTTAACATTCAATAACAATGACTTTAATGACTATAAATGTATACATTATATACACAAAGGCAACGTACTAATCTCATTAAAAATCTGATAAAATTACCGTTATAAGTCATAATATCATAAGTAGTTTTGATGGTATCAAAAACTAGTACAAAATTAAAATCTTGTTGAACATTAAAAGTTTTAAAGAATTTTGACACACATTCAACATTATTTAAAGGCTAATAATAACTATTTACGCATTGGCAGAGATGGCAAAATTGCATGGAGATCCATGGGCTTCGGTTTTGGTCCAACTCGTTCCCAGTTCAAAGTGGCGTATCCGGATGAAGTCCAGTTGGACTTGTAACAAAGAAAGATGAATAAACCCTGTGTTCCATAATTGCTCCTGTCCCATTTGTTTCCACAGTATCTATAAGAAAATATTACTTAAATTTACTTTAAAAAATTCTACACTATTTTAAGAAAAAAAAACAGAAAATTAAAAAAAAACTCTTAATTCAACCTACTTGGAATCCCATCTCAAGTTATTTCGCTCCCAATTAAAAATCACCAAATAATCCCAACAAAACTGTTGTCGAGAAAAGTGCTGAGAAACAGTCAGGTTGACAAAAGATCTCGGCATCGTGTCAGGAATGACCTTAGTTCCGTCACTAATCACAACAATGTCACAATGCTTCTCCATAGTGTAGCTTGATCGAAGAGGCAGATAGAAAGGTGAAGCTGATTCGGAGCTAATAACCAAATCCATTCCTCGCAATGCCTCCTTTTTCCCACCTACTCCTTCAAAAGACATTATAAATCCTGTTCCAGAATTTCCTATCGTCGTGAAAGTGACAATGGCCACATCTCCACTAAAATTCTTGGCGTTTATAATGTTTGGTGGGCCAAAATAGGAAGCGCTCACAAGTCCAATCCCATCGTTATCGTTGAAAACGAAGATGCCAATGGCATTACGGTCAGTGGCACTAATTCCGTGGCTTATCAGCTTGAACTGGATGGAGGAGTGGCCATTGGCGGATGATAAATGTGCAGAGTTCTCCAGCCTCGTAGGGTTGCTTGTCTTTGTAGGAAATTGTGCCCTGGTCAGCATTGATTGTTGAGCCGCATGTTGTTACTAATTAAGTAAAATATTTTATTAAAAAATTATTAGATTAAATTCAATTAAAATTTTATTATCCATAATCTGAAGCAATTAATTGTGAATTGTTTCTTACAAGAAGGTGGAGGGGCGGACGGTAAGCTACCGCTGAACAAATCTACGTGTCTACTGATAGCATGATCATATTGATCATCATGATTTTTATCAGCATCATCCTGATCATGTTCTTTATCTTTAACAGAATGATCATATTGATTCTCATAATTTTTATCAACATGATCTTTATCCTTAACAGCATGATCATGATCTTTATCAGAACCTGGTAGCGAAACGAATACAATGATAACCACCCCCAGAACAATTAACAAAACAATTCCGAACAACGCTTTTAGTTCTCGTTTTTTAAACACTCCATTTTTATCGGAATTCATAAAATTTCCAAGAGCATTTGAAGAAGAGAGAAGGGCGTCAGGTGTATTTTGCTTTTGCTTTGACATATTGTTAATATGTCTTTGTTTTTCTTTCATTTAAATTCAATTGAGTATTTTATTTATGAATGAAGTCAATGACAACGATGCCTTTTAAATTAATTTAAACTTTCAACGTTAACCGTGAGTGGTCAACTATATTACCACATTCACCACTAACCACAGTGGTTTTTAGTGTATATAAATGGTTGTTGAAGTGAGTAGTACGCCCGATTGAAAGAAAGAATATTAAAGAAAATATCTAGCTCAAGAAACTCCCCTTCTTGTTATTCCAGAAAAGCAGGTGGTTCAGTGCGGTGACGCAAGTATATATGGATAAATATATATCATTACTTAAGTGCATGGTTGAAGCCATGATGAGTGATGGTGAAACATATCCATCTACTAGCATAGCATAGCAGAGCGTTACGTACGTTATGTTGTGTATCTATTTTTCATTTTTGGTAAAAACGGGAATCAGTATTTCAGGGTATTTGAATAATATGCTGAATCAAATTGTGAATGTTAGAAATTCATGAAGTGTCGGCGCGAAATTTTAAAAAATTATCAGATGTAACTGATATTTTATGTAATGGTTTATTTATGGTGTTTTGGCATGCTAAACTGAATGTTAACCTCTTTTTTGGGTTAATTTTAGAAATTGATATAGTTTTAGGGCGAAAATTTTAAGTGTTATAAGATGCAACTGATGTGTTTAATATTTAAGGATGTCGGTGGTCCGGAAAGTTTACCGATATGCCAACAATGTCTCAGGAATTTTGAATCCCCTTAAATATGAAATTTCGGCAATTAGTTTCGAACGTTTCGGGGAATTTCTCGTTTTTTGGTACTTTAGTGATTTTTGAAGCATTTTTTAAAAAACTCTTTCCTGTTTTTCGAGAATTTTTCCGAAATTTTGAGTGTTTTTGAGCATTTCTTAAAAATTCAAATCTTTTGGCGCTTATCAAGTAAATTTGGAATACGCATAGGGAGTCTCTGGTATAAAACTTTTCGGACCCCGAATGGTGTTTTGACACATGCCAAAAATTTGTCATCATGGTTAGATTTTATTTGCTTCGCAAATTATTTTGTATTAATTCAAATCCAGATTGATGACATACTAGTTCGGGCCGACGGCCCGATGGCAGGACTAGTATAATATATATTGAGAAAAGGAAATGCCACGCCGGAGATAAGAGTGAAGATTGGTGGGTAGCGGGGACTCGTCACTCATAGAATTCATGATATTATGATATATCTATATATACTTATATATATATATATAAATGTTCATCCTCCCAAACTCATGTGACTTTACAAACAAAGTGCTAAGCAAGAAAGGTAAGAAAAATGGACTGATGCTCTGAGAAACCTATGGAAAGAAGCCCAGTTCATATGTCATGAGGATGCGTCATGCACAATCAACGTGGCTCCTTCATTTTCTGCTATAAAATCAAAAGTGACTTGAAATGACTGCACTTTATTACAACGTTGTCAATTAATTTGCAATTACGATATTTTAATGGGGTGACGGGCATGAGTTTATTTCAAATGTCTCCACGTCCACGTTCTTGACGCCCTTCACAGGATGGTTGTTGACCAAGAACCGATATTTTGGAACGTGGAATCTTTTCCAGAAGCTGACTGCAAACTGAGCTGGTAACCTAGTCGTGCGAAAGTGAAACCGAAAGGAGATTAAATCATTAAAAATGTATTAAATTAGCATTATTTCTCTCAACAACGATGAAACTCACCTCAGATGACAAGGTCAAATCTACCTCCTCCAAGAATTTTAATGCAAGAATTCCTTTAAGAACCACTTTGTTCGTCAAACCAAACCGGGAACTTGAATCCATCAGTCTTTGCATTTTAAAAACCTTCAAATCTTGAAGTTGAGTAATATTTGGGAGAAGAAAATTTGCTCCTCCTGTTCCTATCTCAATTTTCCCCAGTATCCCTTCTTCTTCAACTCGAAAAGGAACTATTTCAATGCTTTCTAGCTTCCTCCATGTTTTGCAAACTTCTCTAAACCCTTCGTCATCCAGTCCAATTTGAAGTCTTCTTACATTCGGGATAAGTTGTCCAAGCTTGCAAATTTCAGCAGCGCTACAACCATCACTAATTATAGAGAGATCTTTCAAATTTTTCGCTTTCATTTTGGATCCACGGAGCAACACCTCATCCAACTTTTGCTCAAAACGAGCCTCGTTTGTTGGCTTATACTTGAGGAGCTCCAAGCTAGGAATTTCTTGGAGAAACATGAGATTTGGTGTAACTGGCCCACTCAAACTGAGCTCCTTCAAATGAGGAAATTTCAACCCAAAAGGGAAGTTTGGTAAAGGTGCCAAATCAATTGGTGGCGGAGTTCCTCTGTTCACACTCAAATTTTCTATGGAATTACAACAAGTTTCTAAAAGTCGTTTGAGAACAGTCTTTTGAGTAAACCAACCAATGTTCAAAGCCAGTCTTTTGAGAGGAAATTGTAGGCGAGTTATGCAAGAGATCATGGCTTCAGGTCGTCCTCTTGTTTCTTGCCTGTTCAAAAAAAATCTAATTAATTTAAACTAAATTGAACTTGTTTTGTTATTTTTTTAAACATCCCTCACATTATGTCAAGATCGGAAAGATTTGCAAAATATTTCAGGTCATTTTCCCTTTCCCTTCTCAAAATTTCAACAGCCTCGAAAAATTCACGAAGCTCAGCAATTGGTTGGGTACAGCCCATGCGAAGTGGTCCAAGTTTCTAAATTTCATGAAAATAAATTGATCAATCATTTCTCCCATTTTCAATTTTTTAAATAAAAATATATGCAACATAAAACACTTCACAAAATTACGTGAATATTAGGAAAATGAAGAAGCAGTTCCATCCACGTTATTGGAAGGTTGACCTCCGGCCCAAATTCTTCAACCAGTTCAATTTCCAATTCTACCAAGTTTCTCTGAAGAAAGTTTGGTTTCAAAATGTGATGGGGTAACTTTGGATTTAACCTTTGGACCTTGTTTTCTGGTCGCTTATCCTTGTAAACGTTTTGAATCAGCTTTAAACATTTGAGATTTGGGGTAAATTGAAACAATATGTGACGCAGGTCATCAACTAGAGCAAATTGAGAGCGTTTAATGCTCAAATGGGTCATCTGAGGTCCCATTCTTTTCCAGAAGGAAAATATAACGTCATTTTGTAAACTGATGTTCCATCCTTCAATTGAATATTTGCGAAATGGATAATGAACCAAGTTAAGGTTGTTCTTATCAAGATGATCAAGATATTCCTCAAGAGAAATTCCTTTTCTCGAATATTCAATGTCACTATTTTGAATTTCTTTCGGATTTTCCTTCGATGGCGAAGCAGAAAGAGAGATCCAAACGTTTTTCCTCCAAACTGGAAGGGTTTGATTGTACCAAGTTTTGGAAACTAAGCGAAAATTTTCGTATGCCTTGAAGTCAAACGGAATCAATTCAAACAGCCTGGTCAAAACCTAAAAACGGATTATAATAAAAATAAAATCTTCAATTACTTTTTATAAATATCAAAAATAATTTTTAAAATTTAATAAATAAAAATGAGAATACCACAGAATTCAACAATGGATGTATTTCAGTCATTTTAGCAGAGATTGTTTCTCGTCACTCGTGAGTTCTTTCCGTGTCTGCAGCCAAACACAAGTAACAAATGATTATTTATGACTAACATTGAACTTGAAAATTATGCAATGCACTCATACCAGGCAAACGTCTGCATTCAGTCTGTTACTGCTCATAATATTATTGCCAAATATGGGCATGCAAAATATAACGCTTGGTAAACAAAAAAGCAAAGCAATGCACTCGCAAATTTTTTGCTGGCTATCAAGGTGACTCTTTTCCTTGTTTGATGATAAAAAATCCATACGAAATACGTACTCAGGTACTCCGGATTGCTAAAAGCTGACAGAATGAGAAGCATGTTTTGGAATTTGAGATACCATTGCATTGGTAATGCTACAGCTACGGTGGTATTGGAAGAAGTGCTTACCTTTGTTAACTTTTTCTGATAGATTCTTCTGAAGTTGCCCGAGGCAATTTAGAAGCGTAAACAAAACTAGCATTGAGAATGCTGTCTAGCTCTGTTCCCGTCCGTTTACCCATTTGCTTTACTTTTCTCAAGTGAAAAGCATTTCAATTCTCACAGCTTTTGTGTATATGGTATTATATTTGGCTTGCTTGGTATCATTTGAGTGAGTATTCTATGCAGGTAGCAGAGGAAAGACAAAGATCAGGTGGTTGCGTTGTTGTTGCAGTTCATTTTCTGAATAAATATCACAAAAGCGAAACAAGATTACATAAAATAGCAAAACAGTCGAACAGATCAAAATTAAATAAAACAGAAATGTAGTTAAAATCACTCATACTTTCATTCATTTTTAAGCCATCAGCTATCGAGTTAAAATAGGATGTAAACGTGTGACGTATTACCTTCCAAACCCTTTCTGACAAGATGTTGATGATTATGAGAGGTAATATCATAATAGTAGTAATAAGCTGTATATTAAAAATTGAAAATGAGCAATAATAGATATTTATGAATTTGTACTGTTTTTTACAATAATATTCCCGTTTATTTATCTATAAATCTCCGAAAGTTTCGGTTAGCTACATCCTTCAAAGAGCTATTGAATAATGACTTTAAAAAAGTTGCTACACAGTTGCTTATGAACCTCCTGGAATTTGAAGGCAAAAGTGTTTGATACCGAAATTCAACAGGATTCGATTATAATCATTATTATCAAGTTTGCAGTCGTTTATATTTTTACAAAGCGCAAAGAATACACATTTTTGCAATCTACACTAAGTATTAACTTGAAATCAGCTAATAAAATGCGATATATAGTTAAATTCATTCGTACTATACAATTTGAAAAAAAAACTTGTCAATGTGACGCTGTGTCGTTTTCTCGTGTAAAATTTTTTTTGTTAACAATTATTAAATACCATTAATATTATACGATTTAAGAGTTTAATACACACTGGTCTAAACAGATAACGTTGAAAGACGCTCAACATTCTTTTGCAATAAAGTATCTTCCTTTACCCTCAAAAACATTTCATAATTTGCATAACAATACAAACTCTCCGATTGGAAACTGAACTTATGTCGATTTCCATAAAACTGCTTCATTTCAAACTCATCGTCACTTCTCAATTTCTGGAAGAGAATCCAAAGCATCGGCACTAATAAAGGGAACTGGTGTCTCCAATACCCCAAAAATTCATCCAGTGGATTACCCACCACATTCTTAACGTGTTGAGGAAACTTCTCAAAATCAGTCCCAAGATTTCTAATCAATTCAATAAATTCACAGACTTTGTTAATTTTGAAAGTCTTGTGCACTCTTCTAACATAAGTGGCACGATACTTTTTCTCATCCATTCCCATGAATTTTTAGCCAGTCCCGATATCTCTGAAGGTGCTGATGATAGCCCAAACGTTTTGTGACCACGCGTTTGTAATGTGTCTCCATTTCACTTACAATCTTTTTCACTTTCACATCCGAAATTTCTTTGGAGTTTCCCCTTCCTCATCATCTTTACTTGCCACTTTTTCAATAAGGCTAGCAATTTGTATAAAAAAATTGAGGGTTTTCTCCGATGTCCAGAAAATATGGTGAGATAAAATGTCTTTAACTTTTGGTCTTTTCTTAGGATCCTCCATTGTCATTTCTCTGATGAGCCAAACATTACTCAAAATTACTTCCGGAATACGGGGAAATTCAACCTCTTTTAAAACTCCTTTCTGGCTGGAATCACCGAAAGGATATTTTCCTCCAGTCAAAACAAAGTGGAAGATGCATCCAAGTGAAAATATATCACAAGCTCCTGTCTAAATCCAAAATATTTTTTATTAACCCATTCAGTTTTGTAACTTAAAAGTTGCTAAAAAATTAAATATTTTGGATAATTTTTTACCACTTTCTGATCACTCTCAAATTCTGGAGCTTTCCAAATAGGAATTCCATTAAAACTCTCGCAATTGGATTTCGGATTGTCTATTCCTGCATCCGAAATTTTAGCACAAATTTCTGAGTCAGATTTCTTAACAACGAAAATGTTTCCCAGGTTAAGATTTTTGTGTGCTATTTTATTTTGGTGGAGATACGCTACCCCTTCTGTAATCTGGCGAAGAATTTGCAAAGAAACGGAATCATCCAGGTAAATTCCTTCTAGACGATTGTAAACAGCCTGTTGCAGAGTTCCGTTGTAGAAATCTAGTCGCAAGTAAATGCAATTATTTGCTATATTCTTTTCTACACCATGATATTTTAGAATATTTTCGTGGTCGATGGCTGTATTGAGCAGAGGTTTGATATTGTCCATAATTTTTTTCATCTGAGTTTTAGTCTGAAACTCGAATATCTTTAGGGCTATCGGAACATCCTCGACCTGACAATTTAAAACTTTGTGATCCTCATGACGGTTAAGAATCGGGTTGAATTCGGTGTCCTTGAATTCTCCAATAGTCAACCAGTTTGGCTCAGACTCGGGTATATTGATTGGATTGGAAACTTTTTCTCTTGTTCTTCTGCTTTGCCTCTTGTAAAGAAGTTTCGCTTCCTCCTGAAAGGCTCCTAGAATATTATCTAATAAAGTAAAAGAAACGCTATTTTTTAATCTAAATTAGTTCTGAATGATTTTTTTTGTAAAAATAAAAATGAGTAACTTATCATTATTCATAATTTATCGAAATTACCTGCCGCAGCAAAACATCCTGCAGTCTCGAAGCATTCAATGAGAGTCTTCAAGTTGGCTTCCTGTCCGCGACCTGCATGTCGTTTCCAAAATAGCCATTTTCTAATAATTTTTTCTACAGCTGGAGAATGGCCTTGAGAAGTTGCATTAAAGTAAGCATCTTTGATCCCATCTATTATACTCGTGGCGAGTCCCAAAAGTTTACCCAAATGTCTCCATGGAAGTTTTGTTTTTTTCTTGCCAGTTTTGCTATTCAGAGACCAACAATTTTTGAGAGCATCGAACAACTTGCTTAGTGGGCAGTATTCTAGAATTTTTAATTTATACAAAAAATATAAAAATATTATTAAATAAAATGAATAAATGACGTCGATTGAGAAATTAAGAATGACAACTGTCAATTAAAATAAATTGAAGACTAAATTTAATTACCATCACTTCCAACACGGACTAACTCATACGCTGCTAAATCGTGGAGGGTCCGCTTGGTCTTTGTTGAGGTAGCCATGTCAGTTAAATAAATTGAAAATGTGGTATATCATTTAGCTTCAGAATCCCTCATTCATAACTGAAACTCAAAACCAATTTATACATTCTCAATTCTTGAAAACCTTCATGGATATTTAAACAATACTAACTTAAAAAGTGTTTATCATTTATTGTGAATGTTTATTATTCAGCTCAACCAAAAAATTACAAGAAACTCACCTAAAATGTGAAAGAAATCAGAAAACAGACAACCAACATAATATTTATGATATATTATACCCACAACCCAAGATTATATACAAAACCAATACAAACCCACGAAAAACAAGTACTGGATATGATCACAAAGAAAAATACATAAAATATGTGCAGTGTGCACTGTGCACACATGCAAAATGCAACATGCAAGTCTGTACAAAGTCCAGTCCAGTCAAGGTTTTCTGGCTTCTTCATTCTTAGCCGATTGCAGAAGAGTAGGAGTAGAGCAGAGAGTTAGCTTGACTTTGACAACAAGTAAGGCTATTTAGGCAGCATAATACTGTATTATATTGGAGCAACTTCACTTGACATTGACAGTAATAGCTACACAGGGTATAGTATATGTTCAGTTCTCTCGTTCAAATCCTCCTCGTCGTGCCAGGGCAACATGAAAAAGGTGGACACATATTTTAGCCATATACCCAAAATCTGAAAAATTATTGTTCATGCTAAACTGTACTTCTGCTGTGAAATCCAACAGGTTTATGTCTACTTTACCTCAGATACTTCGTTTGCGTTGCTTCTATTACTATTGACAAATATGAAATATACTTTCAACTTTACTTCTTCATGGAATAACTTTCTGTTTGCTTTCTGCTTATCTCTGCTTTGACTCATACTGTATTGTACTTCGTTGTCATTTTACCAACTTCAAAGTTTATTTTATGGAGTTTGGTGTAATAAATCTGATTGAAAATAGGTCGTAGAGAGTTTCTTTTTTGATGATGTAGTTATGTAGTTTTTGGTTATGCTATATGACCTTTATGGTATCTCATAATTTTAATATAGGTAATTTTTTAAGTAAATAAATTATTAGCTTTTCGGAAACTACCCTATTTCTAATTTATTCTCTTAAAAGGCAACGCTGCTATAATAATTATTAAGGTAGAGTAATGGTTCTCACGATGCATGACAATATTTTGAAAAAAATTATATATTACGGAACCAAGGTTTTAAATTACAGAATTTGCATTCACATTATGCATCATCCTCATTTTCACATTCTGAAACATCCTCATTTTAATTTTTTGCAGCAGAGCCAGCTTTGGAGGAATCGGAGATCAACGAGGTTATGGAGGAATGTATCAGCCCTGCCACCAAACCCGGAACAGAAGTTAATTGTTTTTCGCAATTCTTTGATGTTTTCAACTTGTCTCGATGCCTGCAATTGATAAAAAATATTTCCAATGAAGCTACCAAACTACCAAAACTTGGAGAAAACACTTGAAGTTCTTGTTGAAGTCTTCTAATCTTTACAAAAAGTCGTTCGCTAGAAGGCCTTACGCAAAAGAAGAAATTAGATTCCACACTTTTTCAGCAAAATTTAGATTTCGGAGTGAATTTTACATTGCTATAAGTCATTTCTTATATGTTTTGTGAGTTCAATATAGAAAAACAGTCACATAATCAAGTTTTAAGCAATCGGGTTGCGAAAAATGTATTTTAAAAACTTTATTGATCAGATCAAGTAATACTTTTCGAGCAATTTTCATCAAATAAATACTGTATTTAAATACTTTTTCCCGTGTGACTCCCAAATACTAAATACAAAA
>JAANSM010003874.1:0-12171 GCA_036850725.1 Orchesella villosa | reverse complement strand
CATCTGATCGGGACATCGTGCCTTTCATGTAATGAATTTTTCCTTCAGTATTCCAAGGTGAATTGATAAATAGGGTTGCATATATATGAATATACGAGTACAAGCGTCAGAATCAGTTGTTACTGTAGTGTCTTGTACGTATAAGTTCTAAACTTCCATATGAAACTCTTCAAAAATAGCAGATGCTCTATCTTGCCTTGATGTGATGGCTACATTCTTTGAGTCATGAATTCTTCAAGTACAGAGTGGACTATTCATTGTTTTTCTTCGTGCAACATTTGGCCCGAGCTGAGTGAATTTGATTAGCCGACTAGGATAGTGTATAAAAAATAATGAAAGATGATTGTTTCAAGGTTCAGGTATCATATAGTTGCATATATTGTGTAATTTAAGTAAATAAGCTTTACATAGGAGACTTTCAGTAATGATAAGTTATAATAATATGATAGTATTAATTCACAAGATGAAGATGATTTTTAGTGCTTATAAGGTAAATGATTCACAAATATTTTTGTGTGCATGAATCAAATTTGAGTTTCCCTTTCGATTTTTGCCAATTTACCTTTAGCGGATTGATGAAGTAATTTTTCTACATTGTCACATCATAATTGCTGAAAGGGTTTTTCATTTTCTCAAGGCACCACTGTAAAAATCAAAGGACACAAGCGAAGCACAGTATCCTACTGAATTCTTATTGAACGTTGCTAATTCATCGTATCTTGATGTGTATCAGACGTGCATCTCATTGTTGCATATGATCTGTCTGTCGTGTTTGAGGATTCTCTCCTCGTGAATACTAATAAATTTGTGAATGCCAAATACTTGAATGCAACAATGTAACTCTCAGTGTTGAGAGGTCCGTAAGTGAGAATGAGGTAGTAATTCGTATCGTAGTAGTACTTGGAAGGCTTTATAAAAACATAAATCGTGACTTATACATTTGTGACAGGCTATCGTTTTGTTGTTAGTCAACGTGTTATTGTAATCGGAAGCATCATTACGTTGTTGCGATGTTGATTGCATCATTACTCCATGATTAAAATAACCGAATTAACTTTATACAATGTATTAGTAGGAATAGTTTCCACGTTTCTGCTCCACCACGCATGCCAGTCACTCATGATTCAGCACACTTTTACATACTCATATTTATGCATTCAGGTGGCAATTGGGGAAACCGTGGTTGGGTGCCATGTCATGCACTAGACTAGGATTATTATGGCTGTTTGATGCGATGATGGGATTAGATTGAAACATCATTAGAGATGTACAATGTATGTATTTTGTTAAAATCAGTTATAATTTAGAATTCCCTGGAAGCAATCGATACAATGACTACAATGAGACAACTGATATCAGCAGAGTTTATTTTATGGTAGCTTGAGTTAATAAGTTGTTTACCAATCGTAAGTGCTACGTTTGAATATTTATAGAACACATGCTGTCCAGTCAGTTTTGTATTCTAATAATTGTACAGTACATGTTTGTTTCATTGTTTCTATTCAAGCATGAACTACGTATTTCTACTTTAGGTGGGTATCGTATAGTGCATCATATCAGATCATAATATCTAACATTATATATAGTATCATCCCAGATTAAAGTTTTGTTCTCGTTATACATCATCACAATGAGCTACATAATATGTTACATGCTCACAGCACACCCGGGATCTTGTTCGAGTAGCAGAACTTTCGTTAAATGCATTATGTCAGGCATGAAAAACGGAATTTTCACAGAAGCAGTCTTTGAGCAATATTGAGCATGAAAATCATGAAATTATGCCTGACTGTCATGACATGAGTTTACGAACGTGTCGCACGCTTACAGACTTAACACATGCTCCATACATGCATCTATGAATATAATAATATTGATGAATGTTTTAAGGTCTTATTTTATAGTTCATTGTAGTGCGTTCGATACCAATAATGTCAAAGGTACTTTTGCTAGTACATCGTAGAAACGAATTTGAATCTATTTCATTTCAACATAGATATGAAAGTTTTGATCAGAAAAAGAATTGTATAAGGATTAGGTACTTTAATTGTCAATTTACATCTGGTCTGGCGTCTGTCCGGGATTCATTAGCGTAAACAAACATGCTAGCCAGGTATTAGATATTTAGGTTTAAAAAAGTTTTCGTGATGATACACAAAAATTTCTTCCTTTCGTTAACAACATTTTTAAAAGTAGCCGTACGTACCTATTCAAGAATGGATGCAGATTCCATTTTTCCTTCCCTCTTTGCTTTGAAGTGTTGTGCCATGCCATGGTAAGTAATACATAACAGACTGAAGGTCATTAGGAGTAGATTAGCTTTCCTGATTGTGATTTCAGATTATGATTGCAGAAATATTTTTATTAGTTGTCAAGCAGGTTTGCATCGTGTTGTGTAAATATTCCCATCAAAAATGTCTGCTATTATTATTGCAGTAACTGTCGATGCCGACCTACAACCTAAGACGTTCCTTTCATTTTCGTTATGGCTATTACATCTATCGTATGTATGTGTAATATGGGTATGAATGTCATTATTAATGTTGTGTTCATAACATTTAGGGCTTACAACTATAATATATGGTGTGTATAAATTCAAGAGCTTTAACAAGGAATAGTCGAATATGAATAGTCATGATATTAAGTTTGTAGATCAGTACAAATGTAATACAAAACAGGTTACAGTGAATAAGCTTTTTTAATAGTAGTGAATGAATATTCGCCGCGCTGGTAAAAGAGGGTCAGCATACTTATATATAAAACGTAATATGCAATATGCTTGCATCTGATAGTCAAGTAAATAGTTGTATTACATAAAGAACGCCTGTATGGGTAAAATAATACCTACCTAGACTATATACAAAAGATTGTCAGTCGTTGTCTTCGGCTACGACAGCGACAAAGAATTTTACCGTACGCACCCACAGAATATACTATTTACTTACAATTAATGTACACGTACGTATAAGATATTCATACACCATTGAAATTGCATAATGGTCCCTTCTGCCTATCGATGATGACACCTTTGTGCATCTTTTTATTTAGGTGAACGAAATAATGCGTTTTAATTTATTCATTGATCCACGTGCGTGTTGAAGTGTAAATACATACATGACAATGCAAATCAAAACAAGCATATTATTTGTACCACAATCTTTGAAGCATGCAGCCGTCATGAGATTAAATGTATGTACCTGCCCGTTGCTACTTTAGGAAGGTAATTTAAGTTGCCATACGATGTACTGAATTCCAATTTCTGGATTAAAAAATCTTCCAGGCTTATAAAGCTATATTTCTTCTTACTTTATATTATTTATTTAAATATGTTTTGCGTCATTCGCTCTTAAACAATAAAAGATTTTCTTAAGTTTCTGTTTTTATTCGATTGCAATCAATGATTACGAAATCTGTAGCAATTGAAATCGATTTATCGTACAAAATACATTCCTTAAACTGATACATAGATCCTGATACTGAATTGTGAACTGAATGTTTTACGGAAAAGAATTAAATCTTGATTGGAGCATATCGTTAAATTTTTCCACAGCATTTGATGTGTACTGGGTAATGTTATGTATCGTTATGTTTTATGTAAACCTCAAGGAAGGGGAATGACAAGGACGTGTATTATTTACTGCTTTGTTAAAACAAAGATTGAAGCCTTGCATTTAAGATATGGAGACTGCTTTCAATACAAAGATTTCAATGCGAAAGTATATTTGGTGTGAACTGAGACTTGCGAACATAAACTAACTGATTTACGAAGCGCTGTCTTTCGTATTCTTTGGGGAAGCTAAATTGGAGAAAGCATTGTATGCGAAGCTGCGAATTGCAAAAGTGGAAAGCAGAGCGCACAACGTTCCACTCTTCGTATGATGTGGGACTAGAGTTAATAGAGTACAGGATGCGCAGTTTGCTGCTGTTTCTCTGTTGCTGTTCAGGCTAGATGGCGTAGGCAATGGTTTACATGAATGTTAANAGTTTGCTGCTGTTTCTCTGTTGCTGTTCAGGCTAGATGGCGTAGGCAATGGTTTACATGAATGTTAAGGATGTCGTAAAATGCTTTCTCTTTGTATCTGTTGTACTTTTAATTTTCAGTATGATTTTGCTTTTGATTTCAGAATGACATTTGTGTAATACATACATGATTTATAATATGGGGTAAGTAAGTTAACAGTTTATTTGTATATGCAGATAACTAGATAGATAACATTTTTGCAAATTGTAGATGCACATAATGTGTACTTCATTTGCTAACATGAATCTAAGTTGTAATTCTATGGTATTGGCGATACAATGGCCCTACTCACATCACCAGGATTATCTCAGTAAAGTTTCCACTGTTTCGGAACATACTCCGTAAAATCTTCCAAAATCTCTAGGCCCAATGCAATATTTGTGATTTGAAGTATGTTCTTGTGTTACTTTGCGAAACAACCTGTCGTGAGATAATATGGTGAAGAGTAGCGCTAATTATAACAACAATACGATGTACGATAATTCTAAATGTCATGGGTCTGTCCAAAATTGTCTAATAATTTGATGTTGCGATATTTGGTAGTAGATAGCAGTACTATTTTTCTTCAAAATATAATGTAACCACCGCCTCTCACACAATTCGTATATCGAAGTTCGAAGGACTTGGTATTCGACTAATACTTAAGAGTAACGTGAAACTTCAAGGCGATTATTTTTTAACTATTTAAGGGTTTTCAGTAGATGGGTTTCAATTTTCATTCTTCTAAAAACAGATTTGTATGTGAAACTGGTTGGTGTAACTTTGAACTTACAGTACAATAACCAAATTATAGTGAAAGTAGGACCCTCTGTCTGTGTGTATGGAAGGTGCCTGTTATGAAAAGTCAATCAGCTTTTTTGTGAATATATTTCCGTTGGTTGTTGATATGATTAACATTTTATAAGTATCAAGTATAGGAAAATAAACTTCAGATTTAGGAGACTTTGTGAATTTAATAAAATATGTGAATTATAATAGTCATTTAAATGTTTTTAGCTCAAAGTAGTAGTAGAAAAGATCAATGGCAGATTTTCTTAGCTGGCGAAGTATGCTTAATAGCATTTCGGTTCAGCCGACACTACGGTTTGCAATCGACATGCAGCTACCTGATCTCAGCGATTTCATCAATATTGACAGCTTTGCTGCGTTCAGTCTTTTAGAACACTCAACCTTGACTGATTCGCCAACTTTCGAATGGCCGTCTTGGACATCTGGGAATGAGTATCCGTATTTAAATTCTGAAGTTAATAGACCATTTCGATCGCCGCTCTTTGATTTCGCCACCACAAGTCAAGCAGAAGATAAACGAGACAATGATTTAGCATGGGAAGAACTCAACTACGAAATTTGGGTTCGCGTATTTGATTTAGTTTTGAATTTTTTATTTGTCTTAGTCTTCTTTGAAGTACTACAGAATAACAGAGCCTTTTATTTGAATTTAAAATGTCTCTTAAAAATACGACCGCATAATTGGCGAAAGCTCGGGATTAAAGTTATTGACCACCTCATTAGCCATAAATCATGTATATTAAGAAATTTGCCTAATTCAGTAATAGTAACTCTTTAAATACGGCATAAGTGTGGGTAGTAAATTTCAATTTATGCATAATGAAAATTTGGAGTTAAGTAGGTCAGGTTGCAATGAAATGTATGGTATATGTATATTGTATTCTTTAATTTAATAGAGTTTTTAATGAACATATGCATACGTCCAACAGCAAGCAGTAAGTCTGGCTTTGATGTTCAAGTTTGTTCATAATTATAATTATAGTATTCGATCCGAGTTTGCCCTTGTTAATCAATCGATAGCATCTTTAGATTTGGTTTGTAGGGCTATAGTAAAGTCTATGTCAAACTGTAGGTTTTTAAAACAGTTTAAAATTTCAGTTTGCAAGGTAAGCAATTCCCGCATTGTGAAAATGAATGTGCTAACGCTAACTATCCTCGTCGAGGACGACGAGGACGAGAACGCATGTCCTGGTTGATTTTCAGTTTTCACTATTGATTACGCTGTGCTGCTAAGTTAAGTACTGGGTTAGCGTATAGGTCACGTTACATGGAAAGAAAAAGAAAGGTATTTGATACTTTAAATAATAAAATGTTTAGGCTAGTAAGAAGAAGGGATCATGCATTTCAGTTTATTTATTTTTATTACTAGTACTTAAAACATCAATAGGAATAAATTTTTATCCCAATTGAAGAACTTCGCTGAAGAGTGTATGTGATACTGGATTTGATGGGGGTGATTACTGGTGATTAGTATGTAAATATACGTATGCATCGGACTTGAATATCAAAGATAGTATTTCTTGACACTTTACAATATCCCTGCATAATAATGTGCAAGATATGCATTATGAAGGCGGAATCCTTGTTCTTGTTCATTCTGATGAGCTCGTTACTGGCTGCTGCTGCTGTTACAGTTTTTAGTTACACTCGGAACAAAGCTGGAACCAGAAAGATACATTTTTGAACTGTAGACTGCTGCAAATAGTTTTATGCTGTTAAATATGTTTGTCTATAGTGAAGGATACTTTTTAGAGCAGAATCCAGCGTTTGCTTGCAATGCATGTGTGTTTGTATTTAGGATCTCATGTTGGCAACAAGATGTTGGTTTAAATGGTTCGGTTGGAGGAAAAGGAAAGCTTATGGATGGTAGATGCTGATGTTAAGGCATTGCGCAGTTGAATTTTCCAGTGTGATACAAAGGGAGGATAGTGTTTTTGGTTTTCTATGTGAGTTGTATATCAAGAGAAGTGAGGATGGAGCAAATGGCGAAGTCTGAATATGAGATGTGGAATCGAAGTTGAATGTTACATTGCTCCATAAAATCAGCTCGCTAACTAACGTCTTCCCCTATTCTGTTTCACTTGCTGCTACTTTGCTAGTGAAGCTAGCTCAACTTACCAAGAGTTTTAAGCTAGCTCGTCTTTGGTGTTTACTTGCACTTGCACGTTGTTATATGCCTGCTTCGTTGCTTCACATAGGGCGGCTTTATAGTTGGCCGTGCTGCTTGGAAAGAGACGAAAAACACTAGCCTAACAGTTGTACTTTTCCTTCCGTCGTTCATGATTTGCTTTTCCAAAAAGAAGAACTAATTCATCTTACCATATAACACAGACTGCTATTAGACAGAGAACCTTGAAGCGCACACCAAGTGCTTTTTGTCTTCATTTGAGTAAATTCGGTCCTCAAGTATTCAACTCATGATGTGAAAACGAAATCGCTATACGCTAAAACTCGGAAAGAAGCTACATAAATTAAATTACTGGAGTCTGTTCTTTTTAAGCAACGGAGCATCGACGACCGTTCGTTATTTCTCGTGACATGACTGAAGAGTTTCCAATATTGAGATTTCACCAAGTATATAGTTGAGCTAGAAAAGACAGATTATAAAGTTAAGTTAACACAATAAGTAAAGGTTTTTGGTAGTTCTTATTGTTATCGATATAATCAATCTAGCCACTCAAATAGGCCTGTGATAAAATCAGTTGACCAAAATAAGTCTTTTTATCACTCTAATATAAATTAGTGTAAAACCATTCCACTCAATTAAAATCAACTTCTATCAATCATAACTTCTGATTTTTCTACTTCTAATCGCTGAGTTAATATAGAATTTACAACAAACTTCATTGTGTGTGTATGTGTGTGTGTGTGCCATCAACGTCGAATGTGCACATCATCTTACATTGACATACAGCGAAACAAAAATTCATTTATCTTTATTATTGCGTATTAATCATGTCGACTAATTGCTGATTGCATTGAAAACTAATGAGAACACGTTTTCTGAAAACTTAAATTCACATTTTCATGGGAAGACTTTTTATCTGTACGTGTAATATTCAACATTAGTAGGCGGTGAATATATATGTTATTGTAAATAACAGCGCAACTGTAACTAGAATGCGAATGTGAGAAATCTACAACCGCATGGTTCTTCTACAAAGTCAAGTTAACGAAAGGTTGTGGACTCTATATACAAGTCGTTAAACCTGGACGAAATCCAATAGTACAAGGAACATTTACATACAGCTCAATTTCAACAATCTGTTGTAACGCTCAAAGCAATAAACTGTTTACTTTTAAAATTGTGATATATCAAAGCACGAATCGTTTAAATGTGTGCGGACGTAGCGAATTCGATTGCCAAACTGTGGGGTCCAGGTGCTTTCCTTTTCCCTGCTTCTCAGGGGGTCCAAGGGCTATACTATCCTACGGTAAGTTTCAAAGGACACATATCTGTAATGTACTTCTTTATTCTTATAGTCGAGTCATATAGATTGGCTTCTATACGTAAGAGCACAACGACTTGGGAAAAATAATACGTATAATATTTTTCAATATATACGTGGGCTGCGACGCATAGTAAGCTACTTTGGAGGTGAAAGGAGGCTAAATGCATATTAAATTAGTTTTTTAATACAAATTATGCAAATTGAGAAGTGTTTTTTGTCTGCATGGGTAGACTTCATGAATGAAAAAACGGACTAGATAAGTAAATAAGTGCCTCGCAGAGATTTTACTTCCATTGCACTTGTACATCATATGCTTCGTGGAACTAATTTCTTGGGCTGAAACATGGCATTTTTTAAAGTTTACATGCATTGAATTATAAAACTTATTATTGATAATCAGCAATATTGTGTCCCATGTAATGCAAGCACCACTCAGTGAGCATGTATAAACTATAAAAAATATGTTGGAATTGCCATTACGTACCAGTACGTTTAAAAATTATATATTTTTCACTGAAGTCAATACACCAGCTTTAAAATGATTGTACCGTATACCGATTTGCTAGACTTGGGTTGTTGGTGTTTGAATCTTTGAGTTGGTATTTCGAAGGTTTCTCCATTTCTTGCATTTATTTCTTGAAAGTTTAAGTGAGCAAAAATAAGATCCGCATTTTAAAAACCATGTGTCGTATTGAAAGTTGGTGTATTTTTAGAAATCGCCTATTGTGTGCCTATCTATTCTGTATTTATGTATGTCGAACTTTGTTTGATTCGTAGAGCATGCTTTAGGCTTTAAGTTTTAAGTATTCTTACTGATTGAAGTTTTGAAAGTTTTTTGGCACGTCACATCGCTTCCAATTCCTTGAATATTGGTCTTACATTTTAGAATGAAGGGCTGGCTTGCGATTAATTGTACATGTAGTTAAAAAATGTCTCCGATACTTAGGAGTATAGCGGAATTACAAATCTGCCTAAGCACATAATAAAATCATATATAGAATATTCTGCTAAAATACATAAAAACGTACTGTCCAGGTTTCATGTACTACTAAAGACTACTAACAAGGACCATGATTGATCAAATGAACAAATGATCGCGATCGTAATATGTCATACGTAATCTTTGTAGTTACAGAATTCGATTTCCTTTGTGTTTTGTGTTGAGCAATTAAACGTATCTCATTTGCGGAGACTCCTGTCAGGCGTATAGGGAACATCCGCAAACAGAATTCAAGTCGAGAGATCTTCTCATCACGTTGTTAAGTAATAGGGTAGATGTGTAATGGGTTTTGCAGATAGGAAATAATGCGGGTTACAAAACAAAACAGGCAAGTTGCTGACTTGTACCTCTACAAAGAGGAGAAAGCACATCGCTTAGCATTAACTTTCCATTTGTACGATACAAATGTGGTGTAAACATGACCAGCAATAGTCGTGAATTTGTGTGAATGCGAAAAGCTACGGCTGCAGTGCAGTATTTTCTTTTCATTTTACAGTTTTGCGTATATATGTGCACTTTCCTTGTTTGTGTCGAGAAATGCATATTGTTACGTAAAGTACGGTGTTATTATAAGGGGAGTCATTTCCAGCTGTGAATTGTTATAATCGTATCGTGTTCACTGGCGCATTGAACAAGTCATCAAGTTAGTATGTAATGTAGCAAGTTGTTTAGTTGTAGGTAAAGGGTAGATGAGTTTAATGAGTGCCTCCTATACTTCAAGTATCGACTTTGAATTTTAGGGCTCAACAGAAGAGTCCCTGTTAAACAAAAAATAGACTCGGTGATTCTCTTGTCTAATTCACTATGCATTTTCCTTATCGTATGATTAAAATTAATGCTGAAGACCTCCTAACCAATGTGTTACAAATACGTCTATCTAATAGTAAGTATTTGTGTAATTCAAAATAGAAATTCATGCAATTTATTTCGATTAATTTCTTCTGGCTAATGTAAAAAATCAAAATGTGATCTTGATTTGATAGTACGGAAGTTTTTATTTTCATATTATTTTCCAATTGAAGTTACATTCTGATGTTCGGAAAGTTTACCAGCATCTTTTCCCATTAGGTATGTTATGACATGGCCATAATTTCATCATGAGCGAAGGTTAAGTACAAGTCAGTAATGCGAAAGAAACAACTGGACCATTTCATATAGTACCTATATGGCGTCATACAAGTACTTGAATATATTTGACTTGAAAAGATGATAGATGATTCAAACATGATACTTGTTAAATTTTTAATGCATCAATGCACACTCAGATACTGGAAGTAACCAACGTCCAACCTACTATATGTACGGAATTGGATGCTGTTGAATCCTACTTCACTTACATATTATAAATGTGAATGTACCATGTATCCAACTTCATCTTTTTACACAGAGTGTAGATGTTCATGTGTTGTGTGACTTTACTGCGTGATATGGTATATGCTGCTTTGCATCTTAGCTCAACTGACAATCCGACACTGAAGCAGGGTTTTGTAATCGTTGGTTGTTCTGTAGGTTCGACAAAATTTACGAAGATACACGATATGTAGTATAAAAGATTGAGTAGGATAAGCCAAGTTCAGTTGTCCGGCCGTAAGCTTTGGTATGGGCGTATGAGTCTTGGAGCAAATTAAACTTCGGGTCTAGTAAATGAGGATGTTATTTGTTCAAACTCTATTTCAGAGGATCGTCATTGTAGTGAAGTTAAGCTCAATCGCATACTTTTTCTGCGTAATCCCAGGCTTAGCTGAGACAGATACTTAAATTTTGACCTACAGTGACAGTATTGCCTCATCAATTTGTTCTGAATCTTGTCTGCGTGCGTTAATGTATATGTTAGTTTAATAAAATAGAGACGACTTATGCTGTGCCTCATAGAAACTGTAATTGACTTCAGATGACTGTTATCTTGTATTTCGTTGAAGTAGTTACCGCTGAGATGAGAATTGCTAGATAATACTATTAATAATACTGCGCATCACTTGTATGAAGGAGAAAAACTGTAATTTCATTGACGTTCATGTACTACGTCAGTTTGTTGACTCGACAAACTTTAGTTCATGAGGACAATTTAAGAAAATACATTGCATATATTTGACCGAGTAAGATTCTAAAGCCCACTCTCACAAAGAAACTATTGTGTAACTTTCCCTAACAGTGTATAAGAATTAAAATGAATCTGCATGCATCTTGATGAATAGACGAGATATTTGGTGACATTGACTAACTGTTATAACAAAGTGAAGTAGCTAGGTTTCTGTTCCGTAAGCTTTTCTTGTATCGTATCTTTTGTGTGCAAACATTTAAAAAGTGGTAACAGACTGTTTTTAATTTATCTGCTGTATTAACTTTCAAGGGTTACAATTTGTTTGGTTTTAGTAGTCTTTTGCCCATACACCATAGGTAGGCGTTCTCAAAGCAAAAAAAAAAAGCTTCAATTTTTCTCGAATCAATAGCTTAGATTTAAAGACTACGGGTAAAATGTTAGTAACGGTTAAAGTCATAAGATCTGTGACCGATTCACAAGTTATGAGCATCCAATAATAACAAATGCTGCGTGCGCCAAATGAAAGCTTATTACATAACATGGTATATCTCCATTTAAGTTAGTATGCACTCTTCACTTACATAAGTTCGATTTATCATAAAGTTGTATATATTAAAGTAAATAAGAACAAGGAATTATTTTCGAGTGATTAACAAAAGATGATCGTCTAATAACCTTGAATAGTATACAGGTTCAAAATACAAATCCAAGAACTCTATCGAATTGGTGAATGTATGTGTATATGGGTACACATGCGGTGTTTTTGCACTAAAACAATATTCTAGTCGCAACTTTTGTTTTACCTAGAGGATCAGATAAAATCAAATTTCAAGTAGTTTAATAATCTCCTCGTATCTGGTTCTTATCA
>JAANSM010003873.1:0-12171 GCA_036850725.1 Orchesella villosa | reverse complement strand
TGTGTATCTGTGTGCATGTAATCATAAAACCTCTTATCAAAATCGACACTTCCTAGAAAATTCTCTACTAGTTTGACACTTGGCAAACTCCCGGGTTACAAAAACAAAGGAACATACTTTAGGTGCATGAGTGAGTTGGGTCACGCTAAAGTCATGCAAAAAGTGTGTGTTGGATGTCCTCAAAACCCAAAATCATGGTATAAGTATGCAAAAGTTTGTTTCAAACCCCCAAATTACTGTCACAACAAACAAATGTGCAATAATTTGGAAACGTCTGTAGTGTTGATCGTGATGGTTTGAATCGAATATTTGATGTTTTGCTAAGTCAAATTAAGGAAACCATAATGCAATTCATCCATACAGTTGCTGTTGCCGCAACAGAACCATTACCTGAGTGAGGTGCCTATCGCTAACACACAATATCGTGTATTTGTAGGGCTTACACCATGAGTAAAATAGCGTCTTATAGTATGCGATTAGTTTCTAAAAATCGTGACGAAAAAATCACGGTTGAGTCAATCAAACAATGGAATAAAAAAAGGTTCATTGTTGCATACCAATAGGATCTTTGCAAGCCAACAACTTTAACAATAACTGCGGGTTATTGCTTACAATCTAGTGCGCTCATGCTCATGCAACGAAAGAAACACAGAGTTATTTTTTTTCCCTTCAACCATTTGTTTAGAGGTGAGGTGATGATGATGGGCTCGTTTCTTACCCGCTGAATATAATGAAGAAGGTTGGTGAGTTGACAGTTTTTTCTAGTCAGTTTCAGCAGATCGGATCGGAAGCTCATTTTCAACTGCTCCTTGTGACGCCTCAAACTTTGGCTCATTTCCACTTGTACTCTTTAAAACCAGGAAACGAAACATGAAATGCATATTTATTGTTTAGCTAGAACATTTTTTTCTTTATCAGCAGCATTGTAATCATAATATGGCACTAATTTTAATGACATACATAATTTGAATGTATCCTTCTTATGATTAGATAAAAGCACACTAAACTAATCCTTTTACAATTTGAACACAAATGTTGATATAAAAACTACGCACTTATTTATGCCCTATATATTAATTTATTATGGAAAGCACTGCTCTAATCTTAAGTTTTCGTCGTATAAAAAGCAAACTCAAATTGTACGGAAAACTCATGCCAACTCTACAAACTATCTAGGATTTTACTGCACGACAAAATATGTAAAAATACTAATAATTCCCTTTAAGGCTGCACTGTGACTTTGTGACACACCTACATCTACATTTATATCAGGCAGTCGTAACTGATAAGAGTGAGAAGGTAATAAACACTAATGGTCATTAATGCTTATTTATATGTAATCAATTTATTTGTGAACGGTTCTTTGGATAATGTTGGTTGACCACCCAAGTAAATTAATTGTTGGACATGCTTTCTCCAAAAATTGTTTTAGATAGCAGGGTACTCATAAACAGGTCTCTTAAGCTAATGAAGCAGGTAGTTAAAAAGTTGTATTGAGTAAAAAAATATCTTGCCCATTTTGATTATTGTAGCCTTTACGCCTCTACAACCTATACTGTACTGCAAATATGGAATGAAATAATCGAAATAAAAAGTATTTACTGCAAAATTACACTAATTACAAGAAACAATTTATTATTATTGTATTAAGTCATTAACGAGCCAGCTTGAAGTTATTAGGTGTGCAGTCAATCTGTCTAGCTTATCAGATGAGCGGTAGTCATGTATGATAGGGCTGACTGAGAGTACTCCACCAATTCTCGTAGATTGTAGACACGTGTATGTTTCTTGAAAAAGCCAGAGATAGTTCCTATTTCATTGTTAAAGGGTATGGGTTGCCTGATGTAAAAATTTAATACTCAATCAAAACATGCCAGATATTATATGTTGGTGTGTTGGACGAGCAATGTAAGCTCAGTATTGGAATATAAGGATATTGGTGGCACCCTGTTGTACTTTTCTTCATTGCAAATCGGTGACAGCTTCCTTGTGCATGTCAAAAAAATGTTATTTATTGCCACCTGATTAACATCTCCACTAAACATATCAAAGGAATGTTTGTGCGTGTAGACACGAATTAACATTAAGCACTAATCGCAAGTTTGACATGATGATACGGCTTTATAAATTGTAAATGCAATTACTTCAATTGAGACACGATTAGGATAGTACTTAAATGTTTACATTCTAAATTGAAGGCGAATGTTTTGTGAAACCAATGAACCAACAAGTTATAATAAGCCGTTCCTAATTGGTGGCTGTGAGTATTTGTAACCATAATGAAGGAGAAATGTCCATAAGTTGCTAGTGATTGGAGTTGGAGTTAATTCATGTTTCAAATTAAGATTTAATTAAAAATAAGTGGGCTAGTAACTTTAACAGACTTTATCATTTTCCAGAAAGTTAATGTCGACTGAGAAAGTTGGGTATAAAAACAAATTATATAAGACAAGTTCAACGCCGTTATCATATTTTTTGTGCAATTTAAAAACATTTTGTTCTTTAGATATCCTGATGTTTTCGTAGTATGTATGGATTTAAAGGAAGAAAAGTCGACATTATTAGCCAACCCTCAGTCGTACAGTCCGAATTATTTCGAACCTTCACAATCTCTCCTTAATGCGCTACTACACTTGCGTATTTATTGTGGTGGATACGCAACTTAGTTTAAAGTTTGTATAATCCATGCAATATAAATTATTTAATTTCATATTTTCATGTCATGCCCACTTGAATGATCTACGCACTTTGACCGTCTCGTAATTTTGTTGGTGATCTAACAAGAATATAAAATAGATTTTTGTATAGGCTTCTTCATTGCATACCCTACACGCAAATTGTTTTGTTTAAAAAAAGTTACTCTATTGGCATTTCAATTCTCCACAAGCAAACCTAAATATTCGGCTATCTATTCCATATGTTTCATCATAAATCACCAGTATCGGTTTATATATGTCAATTTACCGAACTTTAAGCAGATTCATAGCTGTCTCAAACTTTTCCATGTAATCTTTCCGGAGAGTCTTCAGCTCAGCAGCTCTTCGCTCCTTGAGATGTTTCACAACCTGTTCTTCAAGGCAAAGCCGTTTTTGCACCGAAAGCAATTTACTCTCCAGTCGCTTTCTCTCCTCCTCAAAACGCTTTGCCTCAATTTCCAAATGCTGACATGTTGAGAGGAGGGTGCCGACCTCCTGATCTTTGGAGGTTGTTTTCCCCATAATTTTGGCTATACGAAGACTTGTAAAATACGGCTGAACGCTTCACCTTGTTGGGTTCAGCACGCATGTTTTGTCATTGTCTCATGATGATCCTAAAAATTATCAAGGAATTTAAAAAGGATTAAGTTCAAAAATGTACCAAACATTTATCATAAAATTCCTATCTATTTTTAAATTGAAAACTTACCATGTGGGTTCCAAAGTACGTTTGGACACACGTTCATACGAGGCACTTGGTGAACCAAGCTCACTGAGCTAATCGTATCATAGTACTGTCGTTCGTTCGATCGATAAAGTAAACAATTAAGGCAGAGTTTTATGGATAATTTGTAATTTTAATTAAGTGTTAAGGAAAATCAGAGGGGATCATGCATTGTGTAAAGATCAACTACCGTAATTGCCCAATGCCACTTGAAATTGATAGAAAATCCAATCACAAGACTTTCATCTGAAGAAGTAAGGTGCCGGTGTACAAGATGCTGAAGCAACTGACCAACCTTGTGTACTGGTCTTGTGTATTCGGGAAATGTGCACGACGTTTCTTCTACTTCCGTGTACTGTTGCGTTAGTGCAACATGTTTGTATGCATATTCAAATGAAGGCAGCATGATGAGATAATATTATATGATTCGACTCGTAATGTAACAATTCATAGGGAACTATGCCAAATCTAATTTTAAACCTGACTTTGTTTTCGAGCACTGTAAAAGTATCAACTCATGCTTTCCACATAAACATTAGCGACGTAGATGTCGACGTAAGAGCATCGCAGGCTTTGGTACATATTACGTGTGTGGATGCGTGTGTGTTCTTGTCACATATGGATTACACGCTTTTAAGAACCTGGAGACATTCATGAATGATTTTCCCTTGTGTCAATTGTCCTCACTTAACCCACTATTTCTCTCCAACGCACATTTTTCTCGTGTTTTTATAAACATTTATCAGTGAAGCTTATTCTTCATGCTGAGTTAGTGTTGGTACACTCAAACGGAAACCAATTAATACCTTGTTGATCGCGCAGTTTGTCTTTCCACGCTGGTTTCAAGTGATGTCTTATGTCGTGACGGTGACGCGAGTACACGGATATAATATATCCTGTCGCGTCTTATGCCGTATCCTCGTCTTTGTAGATAGTGGAATTCCCGACACTTTTCTACACTCTACCCAAGAACGCAAGCTAAAATCTGACAACTTGAAGAATTCCGGAATCCAAAGAAAAGGTCTGGGAGGTGTGGGATGTGTTCCGGAAGAAAAAATATCAGTCATTATCTACGTCAATTGTTACAAAACTTAATGAGGTACTTCCCACCACTGCAGTACATTAAGAGGGCTTTGGGAAGGATTATGAACTTATCCTAGGGTTTTCACTTCAGTATATCGTACCATGATCATTCTTGCTTAACTGGTAGCAATACCTTAGAAACTAAATTGGAAAACGAAACTAGAACCACTAATCAAGTTAGAATGAAACAAAAAACCATTGAATAAATTTATATTTATTGCAAAATAACCAACAATATGTGAAACCTCAATGGCCTCATTCAAAGAGTCAGCCTAGGAATAAGCAATGCACTACAAGTAAATTAAAAATGCAAATACCATTTCAATTCAAATACAGACGTTTTTTTCTGATCATCAAAATTTTGTATCATAGTTTTCTACTACTGTACCTACCTTAAAATTTAAAGTGTTTTTTAAATTAAGCCGTGAAACTTTAAGCAAATGTGTGTATAGTTCTATACTCTGCTTATAGGCAAAGAAGGCAATTTGTTCAGAAATATGAGAAGTACGACTATCTTCTACCTTGGTATAAAGTGACATCTCTGACTGCATGGTTACACTATCGAGTTTAGATGCTTCTCTGCATTCTATATAGCATTGTATCGCTTACAACCTCGTCTTTGTTGCTGTGTGCTCAAATGGTTCTAGTTTCAATCACAAGAGAGATTGTAGCGCACAGTTAAAGATGCTTTAATAACTTGCTAGTTGGTTCTTGTTTCTGTGTTGCTTTACGTTCGACGTTTGAATGTTGTTCAGAACTGCAGAAGTGTTTAACGAACTTACATAATCGTAATTTTGCATGTTCCATGCACTTAAATGTCAAATTCAAAACTGGTATTCATATATTAGGTAATAAAAGTCATGGTGAATTGACAGTCGAAATTCAATATAAATGCGAAGATTTATACAGATCATCCTTTCAGTTTACGAATCGCACCGGATTTAGTAGATTAATACGTTTGAAATGACATCGTTAATCGAAGTTATGTAGATGCTTTGTGTGAAACTTATTTAATGCCACCATTAGCTTCAACAGGATTTACCAAGATCTCTCAATAATGCTAAAATTCACAGTAATTCGAAAGAACATGCATAATTCAATACTACATTCTTTAATGTACACAATATCTTACGTCAAACTCTATGTTCAAACTTTACAGACGAAATATTTACGAAAATCGTCCTCTTCAAACATTACAGGAATCTTGCACATCATTAACAGACGCTTAAACAAACATCTACCCGTACATACTTGTGATTTTTAACATTCTTGATGCAACCATTTCCTTGAGAACCACTCACGGATGCATCTGAAACATTTTTTTACTGCAGAAACAAAAATCCCTTTTACAGACATTGTCTCGTTTTCAAAACGCCAAATTTTTAGTTTAAAACAGGCTTTTATTGGCACAACACTTTTTGCTCTGCTGGAAATTATACGTTTTCGTATTCTCCAATTCACGTTATTAACTTTTTTTGTAAGGTTTAACCAAATTCTGAGCAAGCCTCCTGCTCCATTATTTGCATTAAATTGAATTATTGGCAAACGCTTCATGCAATCTTTCTTGAGGAAGGTCTTATTACCAAAACTTTATTATGAATATTATTGGCGAGTTTGAAACCAGATTGAAAACAAAATTGGATCGTGATAGATAAAATTTAGCATTATTCTAAATTCAAGCCGTGTGATTCAAACTACTCCTTTTGTTACCACATGACATGCTCGAACGTGTTCATTTTGCACGTATTAGTGAGCCCGAATGAATGGAGAAATGACTGTAAAAAATTATGTCCGGACTACTCATTAGCATGCAAGAATTGAATACATTAGAGCAAACAAATGGCTACTAGTACGGTAGTAGTTTTGGCTACGAAAGGTGTATCATTGGTAAAATGCATCCGTATGTTGGATATATGTATATGATGTCAGGTTTTGGTTGTTGGTGGTAAGTAAAATCTCACGACATGCCATGATAAAGCGTTGGCTTCAGGCATTCAGAAGCTCCACTTGGAGAACGATGCTATGATATCATCATGTCCGATCCGATGTTTCTTTGCATTCCTTACACAGCTTTTGTTTACTTCATGTCCCCATCTTATATAAGATACTAGAAAATGTTATCTATATCTAGAGTCATGCAATTCAAGTCATTATTCCAGTTCTAAATTCAACGCATGATTGTTTTTTCGTGCACATTGGACGTTCCCCTT
Source organism: Orchesella villosa (assembly GCA_036850725.1). Taxonomy (NCBI): domain Eukaryota; kingdom Metazoa; phylum Arthropoda; class Collembola; order Entomobryomorpha; family Orchesellidae; genus Orchesella; species Orchesella villosa. Next base: position 5,458 of record JAANSM010003873.1, on the reverse strand, counting down.
ACTCCAACACCTTGTTTAAGACTAGTGTTCAAATTACAGCTTCCCATTTTATTTTATCTCTCTCTCTCTCTCTCTTCTACAATCTACGATACGATTGCTGCAGCAGTTAGCAGCATCCATGAATTTTTATAACGTTGTTTATAGATATCTATCCGAATGTAATATGTATGTGTGCATGACGATTTCATCTCACACTCACTCAAGGTACCCTAAGCTGCATTTTTGTATTTTTGTAGCTGGCATCTTCTCTTTTCTTAAACCAGAAGTAGAAAAAAGAACCTTTTTTTCACTCACTCAGTGTCTTGCTCGCTTTCTCATTCTCAATTACCATCCTCATATAACCAGGTTTACAAGGTCTATGAAGCAGGTTTAATTCATCCTTTGTTCACACCAGAATGCGATCAATGTAAATGCTGACGGAGTCACTGCTGCGGTGCAAGAGGAGGAAGTAGGAATGCCAGAGTTTGTTCGGTTCTAAGCATCCGTTGTGTTGAGTCGAGATGCCAATGTAATGTTTCCATTCCCTTCCTCTCATCGGAAGTTTGAATTGAAAAAATTCAGGAACATAATATTCATTTATTTACCCTTCTCTTCACTAGGATGATTTTTCTACTTTTTATATTTGATCCTGATGTTGGTGATGATGATGATTATCACGGCTTTGCTCCTGCTTGTTACGGTGAGAAAGCAGTAACAATAAGTAAGCGGACTGTAAAAAGCATGCCTTTGCGTTCCGTCCGGCACCAGTTGTACCCTCTGGCAAGTACTTTCTTGTAAACTCCTTTTATGTATCGCCAACGGCCAATGTAAATATGGATATTGGGATTGGGGCATCGCTAAGGAGTTACCTTAGTGAGCAGAGCTTTTCTTAAATTTCTTCATATCCCCAGATGACCAAGGAAATTAAAGTTATGGCCAGGATGGAAATCTTTCTTGAGAGTGCTTAGAAAAAGGCTTGGATTTATATTGAGGATGGTTGGGCTGAACCGATGAAGGTCATTTTGTCTGGGAAACGACAATGCAGTGTTTTTTCTTCTCTCAGTTGGAATGAAGGAAGTATAAAAAGGTGTTGATGTTGATATAAAAATTTTCGTCAGATACATCCTACAAGCCCAAGGAATTTTTCCTTTAAAAATCACCTCAACAGGGATGTGATGAGAATAGGAAAGTGTATTATGTGAAAGATATCATAAAATTGGTTAGAGAGACCTTCCATTTTTGGACTGCTGACAAATTTCTGTTTATGAAGGATGCATTTAAGGACTACAAACCAAGACTTACGTTCTAATTAATAATTCATAGAAACCAAGTGCGTAAAATGAGGATTTTAGAACGATTAATTTGGGTTGTTTCTTTATGATTTATGCATATGAGCAAACTACATCCTTTATACTTTGGACTAGTGAGCCCACACGTACCAAATAATGCCTCTATATAGAATGATGATGAAACTGAAACGTATCGACATTCCCCCACCATATAACGTATCATATTCGTTTTTAAAAGGGCGAGTCAAACATGATACTACATGCTAAAAAAAAGTATAACAGTTTGAGTCACCATGTCACACAATGACACTTGTGCTTAACTCTGACAGTTTATCTACATTTAACCGCATCTCCTTTGTTGCTATCTCATTCCAAACATGGAAAAGATGTAATTGCATTGCATATCAAAATGTTAAATGTATACACGGCTAAAGCCTTCATGTAAGTTGTATATTTACGATAGAGGATTTTGAGATTTTTTTTTATGATTTTCAGTTCAAGTACTTCGTATTCGTTTGCATCATCTCCTCCTCAACTCATGTCTTCTGGTTTTATTTTGTCTCTTTGTCATTCATCATGGTCAACGTCAAGATAAACGGAACACTAGTTCTTTAGTAGTAGCAAATAGATAGTCGGCCGGGAGCAAAGAATCAAAGTTTCATTCTTGTCCAGTATCTTACAAACTCCTGAATACTTTTCCATTGAAAAAAACACAAAGTTGGGTTGGCCATTCCTCATGACTGAAAAAATAATGCCGGGGTAGTTTAAGTATAGTAGCTTTTTCGAGATTTGGTGAACCGGCCTGCAAGAAATTTCGTAAGATCCAGAGAATCCTTGACTGCCTGAAAACAAGAAAAAGCGAAACAGGTTATGTATTTCAGCTGCCGAAGTAAAATCTAGTTATACATAGGCATATAGGCATCTTCAGTTCCTCCGTATTCCCTATTATCACTTGGATTCTCTACGTTTGTGTATATGCAAACATACTACTTTATTACATAAAATATTTCATTGTTTGTTACTGGCATTAGGAGTGGAAGCACCCGGAGAAGCTGTAGCCATGCATTAGCCATCATCGTGCTCATCTTCATCATTATTATATGGTTGCCCATCTTGTCCGTAACTTCTGTTCCTTTTTTTCCTTCACTTTACTTTTCACTTGAGAGATTCTTTAAGCTGATGATGCCTGCTGTTCTCCTGGCTGACTGCTGGCCTGGCCATCGCACTACATCGCTCGCAGCCAGCTTTTTCTTGATCTCCTGGGAAGATGAATGTAGACAAAGAGCCAAAAAAAGTAACTAAACATGCATGCATCGAATCCCTGCTACATGTGTACGTCTGATGTACGTACAGGAAAAGAAAACAGCATTCTAAAGGAAAAAATACGCGTTCAATGAGAAGGAGAGATAGAGGTGCACACACAGAAGTTATTTTTTTCTTACAGGATACGCTATAGTTGCAGTAGACAATGTTGGCGAACGTTTTGAGTGGTTATACACTGACAAGAAAACGAGAGGTCTTGCAGGTTACATGTTACTGCAACTACTAGACACAAGATGTAAAGAATTTCATCTTTTTTATAGATCCCCTCATTCTTCTTCTTTCTTTCTTTCTTTTACGCTTTTTCATTTTTGTGCCAACTGTTTAGCAGCTTGTCCGCTTCCATCCTCCTCTCTTCGCCTTTACTTCTCTTCATCAAAGAATCACATACCTTAAAAAGTGTTTTTTTCCTTCATTTGACGACAGCCGGTGTTTTAACAACGCTTCTTGTCGTCACGTTTCAATGGATTTCTTTTACAAGGCGAATCTGACACAAAAATAATAAAGGAAAGGGGATCCTGAAGATGATGATGGTATATGGTAATGCAGTCAAATATCTTCATACCGCACTGCATCTCTCATATATCTATGTGTATAGCTCATGTTTTGATCATGATCCTGAGGACGACGATTGACAGTTACAACAAATCCACTACTGCAAACAAATCATGTGAGATGTATGGTGATTTGCATGCAAAAACTTGTCTTTCACCTTGCACCTATTATTACCCTGTCCCTCATTTTATATCTCATTACCACGATAGTCATCGGTAATTGTCCTTTTCATCAAAAAATGCACCACCAAGAGTAATCAAATCAATTGAATGTGTGGTGCCAGCAATTTAACTCACGACGACAATAGCTCACGCTATTTTTTGTGGAGTGAAGTGCATGAACAAAAGTTGTTCTCTCTCTCTCTTTTTCTATTGAAAACTCATTTCATGGGATGATGAAAATATATCACTAAACTTTATTTTAGCATAGCCATAGCCTCGATCTGTGATTGAAAGTTATGGTGTTGTTTTTATTATGACGCTTTGCCTTTGCTCCTTACAACTTTGCACTGTTGTATCATGGATTGTAAGCCGCATTGCATTGTATTTGTTGCAGTGCAGTAGTTGGTGTATCATAGTTATCTTGAACAGTTCGGATGATTAACCTATGTGTTTTTGCTGGCACTTCTATTACTACTGCTGCTGCCGTTGCCGTCATAATCTATTATAAATCTTGCATAGATATTGATATTTTACTTATACTACTTATGCACATTTTCCTTATATAGTTTATATACTATATTTATATACACATTTATATATCAAAACCACTCTCCCTTACTTTGTAAGATGCATAATGTGTTGTGCTCTTTGTTCTCTTCCAAAGTGTAATCTTGATTTCTTCTCTTTAAGTTGGTTAGCAAGTCAAGTCAGTCAGTTGTTAGTTGTTGTTACTTTATTGTCTGCATGCTGTGTGCTATGTGTTGCACTGCAGCATGCATACATGATGCCTTGTCGTCCATGCAAGGTCTTTTTTCTCTCTTGTGCCATTGCATTACATTACATTATTGTGCTTATATAGCATGAGAGGGGAACACAAGAGTTTGATGAGGTTTGATGTGCTTTTCTACCATGAATATAAAATAATATACATTATTCATTTGTATTTGTATGCATTATTTTAGATCAAACATTTAATCAGAGGATATTGCTTGTAATAAGCTATTATTTTCTAGTCGCTTGCTTGTACTAAGACTCACAACAGAGATAAAATACAATGTATGGACGACAGAACAGGCTTTTCCTTCCTTCATTCTTTTAGAAAAAGTAAAGCTGCTCTTCTTGGCTAATAACAAGAGAGTGTTACTTGATTAGGTAAAAATCGAGTTTGAAATTTTTTTTAAAAAAAGGTAGAGGAAGAGGATTGTCCTTTAAAGGAAGAGGAACTACAGCTACGGTAGTAAACTAGGCAGGGTTTTGATCAACCCCTCTAATTCGATTTCAGCAAGTGAACAAGTGAGCATTAATATTCAATTGTAAAGTGGTCTCCTAACACAGTGATACAGTTCTTCCTGTTACTAATTCAATCAAAAATCAAGTTTCACTCTTGCAAGGCCTTTTATATCCTTTTTGTGGTCAATCAATAGGAAGTTGGTTGGGATGGTCGTGGGATTTGAAAGCAACTGTAATGAAATAGTAAGTTTCAGACATATCAATCTTTAGCTAAAATTTCTCCCAACACTAATAATCAGGTAACATTTGTTCCATCCCGGATATTATATTATTACTCAAGGCTAATTTTAAGTGGACTACGCTAGAGAGTGAAATGGATATGAGAGACAATATTGAATTCCATGTTCTCTCTCTCTTCATCCTCTAGAAAAGCTGATTTCGAACACAAAGGTGAACATCCATAATACCCCTTTCTAATTAATCACAGACAAGTTGAAGTGGATTCCTTACTAGGACAAATTATTATCACCTCATGCTCCATGAAAGGACTAATAACGTGTAAGAGCATGGTGTTTGGTGGAGTACATAAAAGCACCTCTCTCTCTCTCCGTCTCGTTAACACTCACAACAAGCAAAAACCTTCAAAATTTATACATTCCTTCTTCCTCCCCTTAAAAGATTTCCTTGCACCAGCATAAACTATAAACGTTCTCATAAGTATAAAATATCCAAAATACATAGCTATTCATACATATTATATATCAAGTTTAGAATGAACTACACATATGTACTTACGTATGTATGTATGCATAATATACTCCATTTATATACACACTATATTCTCAACTTTTGGTTTCAAATTCTTATACACACGTAAAGTAAAATGAAGAAATGAGTGAACTGATGTGAGCAAGCAGCAGCATC
>JAANSM010003872.1:0-12174 GCA_036850725.1 Orchesella villosa | reverse complement strand
CCACACAAAAAATAAGCTTAACGATCTAAATTATTTACACAGACAATCCTCACAATCAAATCCAATTGAAAATGAATGAGATCTTAATGAATTTTCTCCTGCCATTTATCCCGTCTACTTTTCTTCTACTTCCTTCTCTGAATTTCTATTCTTATATCAATGCCAGCTTGTAAGAAAGCTAACCATGTGAGGCAAAGAATCTTCATCCTCATCTTGAAGAAATGAGAACTTTTTACTCCTTCCATTAGAAATGTGTATACTGGAGTAGACTGTATACTTACATGCCAAGGGCAACTAACTACGGCAGCACCGTAAATCTCAGAGGAACAGTTTAACCAAAATTATGAATCACTTCTTTCCACATAACTGCATACTTTGTTAATTTGTATAGATTCTAATTCTTATGAATACGACATTAATTGGAATTCAAAAAGTGCGCAGTTCTTGCTCCTATGAATATTTTACAAATGAATTATTAAGATAATATTAGGGCTGAGTTGAGTCACAATCAGAATCAACAATAGGGTTTGGAAGTGTCAAATGAGATTTCGTTAGGTAAGCTTGTTACAAACGAATTTCGAAGAAGATAATGAAGAAAATTCGCTTCCTACGCCTCAATATCCTTGAACACTGCATAACCGTACAAATTAAAGTGGCAAATGCGACGACACACAACATGGAATTTCTAAGAAAAGAACATAACAATAATCAGTCTGAAGTTGACTTTTCCATTTTTCCTATAGCTCAACTCTATATAAAGTGGGCTGAATGATACATTGCCTTTTGATGTACAATAGGAACTATGCTCAGTGAAGGAAATTTTACGAAATAATTTCAATTATAATTGCTGAAACCATACTACCTCAGCAGAATTTGGCTACATTGTCTCCTTTCTTTGCCCGAGACAAACAAAACTGCTTGAAAATATTTTAATGAGGAGTTGAATTATGACTATTACCATTATTATCATCATGATCATTAATGACTGTTATACGAACGTCATACAACTTTTTGGTACAAAAAGCAACTTTTCTCTAGACGTATGCAACACAAAGCCAGGCCTTTCCTTCCTAAAACACACGCACACACATCCACATTCATATTTATCATTCAATAGCATCTTACTAAGACGATCATCAACAGCGTCCTCCGCGTCCCTGGAAACACATCATCATACTCTTTTCTGTCTTCTCATACTTGTAACTCATGCATATAATAATAACAGCCACTTACTTTTCTTTCTTTCTCACTGGCAAAAAGCCGCTGGGCTGCATCCTTACTATACATAAACACTCTCTCTATATGATGCCTCGAGTCTACAATTCTATTTCAAAATAAGTTCAGCCACGCGTGTGCACAGTAAAAACAAAAGAAGGCCAACTCATCGAGAAAGAAGGAGTGCAAGCAAGCAACCAAGTGAAAAAGGAAAAGACTTAACGAATTCATTAAATTTATTTCCACTCCAGTTACTCATTTCATCTCCTTAGTCGAATTAGCTCCATTAGGACAGAGCCCATTAAACCAAAGAAAATTGTCCAAAAACTACGTTTACGCCTCCATAATGTTAACTTACACAGGCATATAAATATGTATACCTTAGTCATTCAAAGCAGGGTATAATAATAGGATATGAGAAAATGAGAACGACACCACTCCACAACCAGCAGCACCCTAAAAGTGGAGAAAAGCATTGTTGTTTCCTCTCTCTCTCTCCCACTTCTAATGCATTATGCAAGGACTCCAACTTGCTCATAAGCATAAGGAGAAGAGGGCACATTATTATATTCATTGGGAACAGTCAACCACTGCCTTCTTTCGACTTCCACCTTTCTTATTCACAAACTAAAATGAGCTTCTTCATACTTCCGTAGTTAGAGATAGTTTTCTTCATACTTCTTTCTTCTGAGATACATATATACATAAGCTACACCGTGTTTGTGTCACATTATATCGCCATAAATATTCTTTAATCATCTTGTTACCCGTCGAATTTCTGCTTTTGACTTTTCAACTACGATGCTTTCATTCAGTAGCTAAGTTTTCAATGCAAAAAAAGTTCAACTTTCTTTGTTTAATTATGAAATAAAAGAAGTGCCATTTAGTTACCGTTGGACCATCTCATTTGGCTAATTGCTAGCTTGGAATTTGATTTACAACCTAGGTTTCCATGTTTCTTTATAATGAAGTGAATAGAAATCTAATTGATACTTGATAATTTGCTCCAAATAGTGTATATAAATAACACTACAAAGGCATTCCCATGAAATGTTTTTGTTGTTTTGATATTTGTTTGTAGTTGTATAATAAGCTGACAATTACAACTAAAACTTGTGATGTAAGTCGAAGCATTTTCAATCCAGATGTTTATAATTATAAGGAGATTATTTTGTTTAAATTGAATTAATTTTGTAATTACGTATATAATTGTCTATTAACTTGTTTTCGTTGACAGAAATAGGAAACACATGTTTAGTTAATACATATGTTTCTGAACATATACAAGTAAATATATATATTAAATTATAATACTAACTTCAACATCTATTCCATCATTTATTGTCCCCAATACTACATGACCTAAATATGATGTGATGTATGATCATTTGCCATCAATTAATGGAAGAACGAACATAACATTTCCGTACACCTGCCATTCAAACAATCAACCTGATTCTTTCCCCTTCCCAAGACCAGTTTTCTTGAAAGTTACTAAAGCAATTAGCAAGCCTCTTTCCAGAACCCACAATTTCCACTTAGAAAATACGTTGATACGTCGAGAAACAATGGAAATGAAACATTCGAGTAAAACCGAAAGTTCGCAACACTTTCTTTCTTATTCTTTCTTTCTCCTCCGATCTATCAACAAAAGCGAAGGTATTAAAGCATGCATCAAGGCTCATATGTAACCATATATTTGTAAACACAACTTATATTGCGAAACCTTATACATAATATATGGTTTCAGAGCTAAGACAAAATGTAAGGAGAAGTGCAAGTTGCTGTTATTGCCATTAAAGTTAAACAAGATGACGGAAGGAAAGAAGGAGAAAGAAAGAAAAGAAAGTAAGTAGAATAGTAAGAATAGAATAATATGTCGTGTGACAGTGAGAAGGGGCATGTAAGCCGTCTGTAAAATTGCGTGGAGCATTAAATCAAGGAAGCAAACGGTCCATTTAGTCAAGAATCTCTTGCAACTTCTCCACTCCTCTCGTTCCCTCTTTTAGTGCTCTTCACACAATTTACTCACTCCTCAGCACTTCTTTAACCATCTGCTTGTATGCATTCTCTTCCAAAGAAAAAAAAACTTAGATGAAGTGAGCCACCGAAAGAAACAGCAACGGTACTCAAGTGGCTGAATCAACTGAATGCAGGCATGAAATAAGAGAAGGAAAAAAGGAGGAAAAACACCATTCCAGCTCTAAGAAATCGCTTTACAACATAACGCTCTGGCAAAGCAATGCACCAAAACTAAGTCGGGTTGTAGGTATACCGTTAGCACAAACCACTTTTGCTTGTGTGATATTACAAAAGCCTTTGAGTATGTAGCTAAACACACATATATTGGCTTTTATAAACACATTTTGGTAATTCATGAAAAGCCGCAGCTTACTTTGGTAAATGATTACATCCCAGTGACGTATGTACTTTGCATATTACAGGCTTCCTGATACAAAGCGAAAGTCATGTTGTGTATATAAACGATTTGTGTATGGATTGAATTACATTACTCAAAAGCATATGTATAATGTAGGAGAAAGTACGTATCAACACAGTTTTTTCTTGTGTTTGTAAGTGCTGCTTCAGGCTCCGTGTTTCTGCATCAGGTTGACAGCATTATTAGCGTGTTCAGGAATGCTAAACTACCGTACTAGAGAACGCACTCATTCAAGTTATGATGTTAGTGTGGTGAGAATTAGCATATTTCAAACTTTCACAAAACACGGATTTTCAGTTGCCTCAATCTTAACGTGCATGTTAAAGTGGAGCCGAATCTAACTTTGATAATAATACCCTGGGTTCCCTCATTCTGATATCCGGGAATTGGATGCAGAGACAGAGGTAAAAATTATATCAATTTTGATTATCAATATTATTTGCTAGTTGTCACATTGTAATTGATAGGGCATATAAATTAAAGTTAGCTCCTTCAATACTTGTCATACTGGTAACGTAAGAAGACATCATTGAAATCGTTTACCTCTATATCATTTCTAAGCTTTATAAGAGATACTAAATGACAGATAGCATTTCTACTTGCTTAAGACCAACAAATCGTTTGATTGGTTATAGCATAATATTTATATTATGAGACAAATGAACATTAGCTGGTAAATTCATCATAGTGATAAAGTATACTTAACAGTACGTGCCAAAGAAACTCCTTGTTTTCTATTTTTCTGTGCTAACCATACTTGTTCTTAAAATTTAACTGGTGTCTTTCCTATCTAAACGTCATACAGACCTTTTTCCCCACAAAAACTGCTACTTACACTTTCTCTTTTTTAGTTTCCCCCTTCATCCTTCTGTTCTACTAATAATGGTGCCAGATATTTGTATCAATTTCGCCTGTCACCATCATGGACCAGTGAGATAAAAAGCACCACAAGCCACTGTCTGTCCATTACTGTCAACGAAATTAGAAAGAGGCTTCACCATCAACATCTAGTACGTTCTAGTCTTGTTCCAAAGCCTGTCCAGCTGCAGTAGTGTTGGTGCTCCTGAGCCGGGGCCCGTTTGACTGAGCTTCCTTACACTATCATATACACAGTAGCAGACATAGCCTTTTCCCTAGAACTACAATTCTTCCTTGTATGGGATCTCTTGATTTTCAGACTCAGGCTTATTGCCGTTTCCATACTCATACAAAAACGGAAATTTTTCTTGAACATGAAATGCCTATACTTGTCGTTTACATCCATGATGTGTAATATGTGCAAGCGCTCCGTCCATTTTTCCCCGTTACTTCTTTCTCTTCCTCCATTCTGTCAATTCCGGAGCAGATAAAGGAAGTAGAGTATAAACAAATGGGCTAGTATTATTTTGCTAGTCCAGTTGCTGTAAAAGACTCATTTCTCAACCAAGCAGTGACGCAAATATTTCAATGATGATGGGTCGCACAACCATATTTCAAAACACAATCTTATAAAATAATCTTCAAATTGTTTTTAATGTGTTTATATAGAAAGTTATTATTTAGATTGTCAGTAGAAAGGAATGGTTCATAAAATTTATAGTAAAGTTGCAGCTTAGTATACCAAAGTAAATAAAACCACTGGTTTTGGTCTTCCCATATAAAACTAGAAGCCAAAATAAAGAAGGGTTTTGTCAGTTTACTTTGATTTCATATTTTCACTCGCTCGTTCTTTTTGTTTTTTCCCCTTCGTACTGTTTTCCACCCAAGCCTTAAGAATGAATGGTGAAAGCAGAATAGCAAAAATCACGTCTGACAAACACAGGAGGAAGAAATTGGCCGTTTCATACATAAAACAGCTGTTGCACAGACTGCTCTTGGTGACACATTAAATCACTATGTTCGTAATGAAACTCCTATTCTCATCTCTTCGATATTCCATACATGTATACACTTAATCTGAAGTCTTGCGACAGATTCTCTCAATGTGTGTATTATTTCATGCTACAAATAATACTACAATTCACCAAGAGACTTTGTGTGTGTGTGTGACTACTATCTGTAATTGCATTCAATTCCCTGCTTTCTCCTTTTCTGTAGCTACTATAGGACAAATAGCATCGTCAATACTGCAACACATGGAATATGGCTCATAAGGGACGATTGGTGTACCGTCAAAAATGTGTTGTGCCTCCTCTCTCATGCAACTCAATATAAGAGATAAAGAAAACGACACAGCATATAAAAAGACTATTAACTGCAATATTAGAGTCATTCAACATATGTCAAAATAAGAGGTTGCTATTATTGTAAATTCAGGAACTTAAATTGAAATAGCCTTTTTTGACGCAAATAGGAGTCGACTCGTTCTCGTGCTATCTAGGTCCCTTGCACTTTTCCAAAGAACTTACTTTCCTTATGCCATGCCATCCCAAAGGTTCAGTTGAAAACGAAAATTATATTAGAGCAGAGGTGCATTTTTAAGGTTTTCAGAAGATGAGTACGGTACGTGGTAACTTGGCATTCTGACAGAATATGCTTATATGTATTTCTTATACCGAAAGAAAGTTGTGGATTCTGCTGAACTTTATTCATAAATTTCAAATTTAAGTTTTGTTAAAATTGAAAACAATTTTTTACATGTTATCAGCTACTTAATTGTAATTCAAACAGGTCGTATTATTATACCTCTCATAAACTGAATATTACATATGTAAAACACAACATGCAAGCGCTGAAACTTGTACGGTAGAAGTGCTACTTGGAGAGCCGGTTGCACAACCCGTGATAAACAAATGTTCTTCCTCAAAATCACGTTCCACTATGGAATTAAAACGTCTTGCTTGTGCAGAATATAGGATATCATAGGATTGGGGAAAGAGAAGGAAGGATTTCAGTGCTTGAGAAATATCATTGTATATACATATGAAAGCGTCACTTTTGTCATCAGCTATGTCATATCATCTTTCTAACTCGAGATTGAGTAAGTGTATTGCAATCCACGCACGTAACGAAACTGCTATACGGTTAAACTAGAGCCTTCCTTTTCCCTTTTCCTTCTCCTCCAAATCATTGTTTTGGCTGTACTAGTTTCAATCAAGAAAGCAAACATTTCTTTAATGAAATTGACCGGAAAAGCAGTAGTGCTTACTTAAGTTACCGTTTTTGTGTGTGTACAACTATAGGACATTTCTACATGTATATCATATTACAAATCAATTCAGTTGTTATAAAACGTTTTTCCTCTAGAAAATAATCACATACACACACCGCTGACAGCATCATATGAAAAGCAAAGTGAGGCTGTGATATTCTAGAGTGGAAGGAGAAGACGTTGCCAACCTACTTACTTCCTCCACATTATCAACGTTTCTTCATTATTCAGCGTTCGGCTTTTTATTCTTTCTTGACTTGATATTATGGCCTTTAGAAAAGAAACTCGAGTGGCTTGACTTTATTAGATTGATTACAGTCGCTATATAGTAGAAGCTACGGTAATGAGGTAAAATAAGAGGAAGACAGTAACATGATTCCGAGAACAGAATTCGCTATCACTACAAAAGCATTCCTAACTATGAATATATGCTCATCTTACGAAGAGCCAAATTAGGAGACGTTCTTCATTCCTGTTCAGCTCCTCAGAACGTTATTATATTATGCAATATAAAAGCCTATAAAGTTCAGAAGGTTAAAGACCGCTACCTATTACAAATTATGGAAACCTCGGTTTTGAAAGGCTATTAAAATGATTGGCAGATATAGAAGGTTAACGTTTTAGAATATAGAAAAAGTGTTGTTCTAAATTGATAGATAGTGCTGCAATTATTTTACGTTTATACATTTACAATCGAAGGAAGAAAAAGGACAAATCCAAAATCTGACATCTTAAACATTTTGACTTTTTTTTACAAAATGCTCATATCCTTTTACGTCATTTCATTAGCATCACCTTGCTTTTTGTTATATGTCACGTTGAAAGTTTCAATGCTGGCAGGCATCAGCGCAGCGTCGAAGTAGTTTTAGAAGATATCTCAGTCTCTAGGCTAAGATTATTGAGTAACAATTTATAAAGCAAAACAGTGTTTTACGGGCCATGTACCTACTTCCTGTCTGACTCTATTCTCCTTTCATATTTGATGTGAGATAGATGTATTTTTGATCTGTGAATTTTTTTCGTAATTTACTTAGCAGCAGTGTTCAAACATCTTTGAAGATTGAGAGTCTTCCCCGCCAAGTTTGATATTTGGAATTGCATTGGTAAACGGAAATGAAAGATAAAAAACTAACAGAAGAAAGAAATACTACGATTTCAATTGAAACGTTCATCATTTTTCCCACCGGATGCTCGCAAGCAGACCTCCCTCCCAGCTTTTGCTAATATGGTATGAATGAAAGAATGTTTGTAGTGTACACACAGGAAAGAACACAAGTGAAATCTCCTATAATAATATGGAATACCATATCATTATGACATGACATAGTATGTATCCTTTCGCTTCATAAGTATATGCCATATGCACTATCATTGCAAAATTGAAGATTGTATTTTATTGGAAGACGGTACTTTTGATGATGATATTATTGATATTACTAATAGAACCGTATATTTGTTGACAAGATTTTAAGTGTTTTCAATAAGTTTCAGTTTGTTAGTTTTTCTTTCGTTAGGAAAGAGATTCTATTAGCTATTCCTATTGCTATCATCCGCCGACAGATATATAGTGAAAATAAGCTTCAATCAAGGAACAATCCAGTTGATTTCTATGTACGATAATGATTTCCTGGAGAACCTAAATGACTTTGTCACTGACACTGACAATGGCAGAAATGGGTAAAGGAAATCCAGATGCTTCAGATTGGATAAAGATTTCATTTTATGAAAAGTTTATCGTACTTTCCAGCTTGCTCGCTTGTATGATCTTCTATTGCGTACTTACTTGGCTGATGCGAATGTATAGAACCCAGTTTCCCCCAGCCAACCAAACAATCCTATTGCTGGTTTGCTGCTACGTAAGAAACTTACCTAACTTCAGCATTCTGTTCTACAGCAGTGCATAAAACGAGCAATTGGAATTGGAAGTAGTTTCGTTGCTTTACGTTGTGGGTTTGTCGCTAACATTATCATTACTATTACCATTAGTGGTTAATTGAATGCACACCTGTTGAATGAACAAATTCATTTTCCATCCTATAAGCTAAACCTACTCGAACATATTGTTCGTGAAATGTCATTGATCTCAAGTAGCATTCAATAATATGGATATGGATAATGCTCCAAATAATAATTCATAATGTCGTTCACAGTCTTCACTTCAAATGCTTACTGAACATCTCACATACATCTGTCGTGGATTAAAAGCACCATTGATAATTACAGCAAAACATTTTCTTTGGTTTTTTTCACACGATTTACTTTTTAGTTCTGAAATAAGAAGTGTCATCTCACACTAACTAAATACGTGGAACGTTTTGTTAATGTTGATTTAACATAAAATAAAACGTGACTCTGCATATGTGCACTGCTTCTGAACTCCATGTAAATCCTACTTTATCGACTCATTTTCATATTTCCCCATAGCCATTCTGTGGTATGCCAAAAATGCACACCATATACAATCGAGAAAACTTTCTCTGTGTTGGTTTAGGTACGTAAATGTAGCTCTAGCTGTGTAATCTGGCGTGCTGCAGCATTGCAGTTGTTGGAAAACAACTTTTATGCATGTAAGTTGGTGTGGCTGTCTGGGCAAATGCATAATACTTTTGTGTCAGATATATATTGCCACACTTAAGCAAGTCTGGTAATTATCAACCTGAAAAACTACAGGCTCTGTCATTTTCATATCTAAATATTTAATTACATCACAACGAGCACCACCACTTGGAGTGGAATTTATGAGTGAGCCATACAGACCAGTCTTTATATTATTCGAAGGACACTATAAACGAGTCGTCATTATCATGAGAGAAATGTTTGTCGCGTATTTAATTTCCTTCAGTTTGAGTAATAAAAACAGCCAAAATCCGCCTTCATTTCCTTCTCTGTCAGTAAAACTGTAACGCTGTGTTTCCCATTATCATTACACCGAGCAATGAGCTATATGGAACATGAACTTATATGCAAGTTTTCACTATATAGATATAGAACATTTTTATGATGCAGGTGTATGCATACACTGTATGGACTATTTATTTATTAAGTGTGGCTAATTTTTTATGAGATGATTAAACATTATAAACGCTCCATGGCATTGAGGAAATACGTATGAGCATAAATCATGCGTGTGACTTTAAAACGAGTAAGATTTTCGTTTCATATGCAAGTAAGAATTCTACCTGGTGTGACTTGAGAGGAGTGAAGAGTCAAGTGTTTTATATGCTCATTCCTAAACTGCCATATTGTCATGATTGATAACTTAATGCTTCTCATGTTTAAAAAATCTATACTGAACAATATTGACTCAGTGATTTACTTCATCAGCAATACGCATGAATTTCTAAACAGGTGACAGAGTTGTGTTCCTCTTAGTGAAGATGTTTATGCTGTCAACATCTATTACATACAGACTAGCTGTCTTATTAACATTTAATGGTTAAACGCTTACACCGCATTATACGCTGTGTAGATAATTAAATGTGTCGAAGTATACATATGCATGTGCATTAGTTAGAATAAATACAAAAAGTGTACAACTTACTTTTCATACGATAAGAACTGCTCCAATCGGCTTCAATATGAAGTTATGGGTGATGGGATGATGCTTTTTTTTGAAGGAGTTCGTTGTCGTCAAAACGGTAAATTTACGAAAAATACTTTTAACTTCTGGTTGTAGTTACTGTACTGGAATGCAATAGTTGGAACTAGGAATGTTTATTTCAGTGGTTCATAGAGAAACTTTATTCTGAATTGTTAACTTCCTGAAATTCAATATGTACCACAATTCTTGAATTACACTGGGTTTCTTTGATACTGTCTGTTAGTTTTGGCGTTTATATTAATAACTCCTAGAAAGAAGAGTATAATAATTTAGTGGATTTTGAAGAATAACTTGGGACTGACAGGAATGATATTATGATCAGTTGGTCAATAATTACAGGAGAGATACTTGTAAAAAAGGTTTAGAGTCTACGAGTAGCAATGATGGATAATACACGTTTGCTTTGCTTTGTTCACAAACGTTCGTGAGATCCAATTCAGAACCAACACGAAGGTGTCTTGGAATAATAATTTGCTGTGTTTCAGTGTACAGGGAAAGGTGTTGTGTTCGAGCCAGATGCTAGAATCTGTTTTCCTGGTCTTTCTTTACCTTTGCACAAAGATCGCTCGGAAATAGCTATTTCAACTTGTTTTCCAAGAATAAGTCAAGAAATGCCAAGTTCTCCAGCTGGATGAAAAAGTGAAGAATATGCTTCTTCCTTCGCTCTCTTACGCGCTCCTCGGCTGACAATCAGTGAATGCCGTCGACTTGCTCAGCATACTCGGGTTTTCTTATTCGCTCCATGCCCTCATACCAAGGTTCAGATTCAGTATGTTGAAGATGAGTACAAAGCTACGCTGGGTGAGAGAGATATAGGAGAAAATGCGATGCTTGCTTATACTATTTCGTAACACAAACCCGCTCACTGTGCACTCCAGACTGCGCATCATATCATGTACAGTATTTTGGCCTGACAGTGCCACCGATACCATGAAACAATAATTTACATCATATAAGCAGTGACAGTTCGACATCTTTCATGGGATTTTAATATTCATTATATTTGTGATGAACACAAAAGTATTCTTCACTGCTTGATTTTCATCTGAAATCCCCTCAGAACGATTGACGATGACCGTTGGCAATCTTTTAATAGCGATGAAATTACTGGTTAGAAAAAGTATCTTAACGCGATCTTTGCATCTTATTATAATGTATATTAATTAAAAACTCGAGAAGATTGATGTCTTAGTCTTGAAACAATTTGTTATTTTTTGTGATATGATATTTCTCTTTATCTAATGCTAATTATAAATTTGAAAAATTGAATAATGGAACTGATAGTTGTTAACAATAAACACATGATTTATTGGGTAACTATAGAGCCCTCGGTTGTCAGCAACGAGATAAAAAATCAATCGCAGATTACTTTGATTAACATCAAATAAACTCATCAGAAAACACTATCCCAACTAAGGTAAATTTAATCAATCATGTGTACATAATAATATATATATAAAATATAAATATCATACTAGAATATTGTAAAGTAATAGCATCAATGCATTACATGCAACAGTTCAGGGACCATTATTTGTAGCATAAACTCATAGATGAATTACCCTTATATTCGTATATCCAATTGCAACAAATATCAAACAAGCTAATATCACGATTAAAGCTGTTTGGAAACCTGAGCCGGATGTTAAGAAATTACTACAAGGAGAAAGTCGATCTGGAATATAGAGAAACCAAGATGCAGACAAAGCCTCTTACCAAATAGAAATTGAACACTGACTCAAGCTCAACTTGGTTGTCTGCACGGCATAGTATATACAACATACAACA